>JARHVA010003053.1:1997500-2198134 GCA_037957365.1 Torreya grandis
AAGGATAAAAAAATCTCCCCAAGGTCTATTAATGTCATATCTTGGCTTACAAGGTAACTCAGTAGTTGATGTGAAACTATTCCATTTGAAGGGACCCATTTAGAATAAATTTAAATAGAAAATAGGTATAGTCTTATATATTGGTTGTTTATAAAATTAAAAAAATGAAATTGATATGAAAATACAAATAATTAATAATTGTTTTTTGCATTCATGGATTCAATAGTGCATTAACAACAATGACAAGGCTTTTTTGCAATCAAGATAAAGATTGTAAAAATGGATTATAACTTTCAAATCTATTTTAACTACTCTAGAATATGTATAAAAAGGAGCAAAATATGAGGGTCAAAATAAATATGTAAACCTATTTTTTATCTATACAAAATATGATTCATTTGACTTAGATGAGCTCTATGGAACCGACTTGTTTCCTGGCCACTATGCACACAACCATGAAAATATATGATGCAAGAGTTTGAGGTATTCAGATAAGAATAAATATGGAAAAAACCACCATACACATGTGAAAATATTATTCATAACCATTAAATTGATATATAGTTTTTTTTGAAAAATAGTGTTTGGATCCACCATAATTATTGGACATATAAAGAAAATGTTTCACAATAATATTTATTAAAAGAAAAACTAGCTATGAAAATAGGAAATTGCATAATAAAACCATCTAGTCCTTTACTATACTTTATAACACTAATCAACCAACCCCTAATTCAATATTATTACTAGTATTATATAGACTTTGAACAATCTTACCTACTCACAACCTGGTTACTAACATTAAATAAATGACCCAATTAAGGTAAAAATTTAGTGGGTGCTTATCCTAAAGGTTACAACATCTATTTTGAGTACAAGATTTTCCATTAAATATTGGTAACATGGTATCATTGGATTAATGCCTCATTTCAACTCACATGGGTCAAAGTTAATCTCAATACTTTTGATCAATTATCATTATATTAAATGTGTGGGTAAGTTTTATCTTTTAACTATTAATACTTCTCTTAATATATTATCAAACCCTTCACTATGGTGATCATTTTTGAATAAGGCAATTTTATCCTTCTATGATCCTCACTTATCTGATCTTGATTCGCATGAGTTTGTTTGAATCAACCCACTATATCAATTTCCCTAGATTTCTTTTCCACAATAATTTGCATGCTATATAATAAGATATTAAATGACTACATAGATCTAATTAGACTCAAAGTCCAATTTTATGATCTTAATAAGCTAGATGGGAAATATAGGTGGAAAGTTTAGCTTCTAAGTTTATCCATAGAGGTCCACATATATTCCTTGGAAATTTCACTCCACATGTCCACTTCTTGCCACTTTCAAAAATCCAATGTGTTTATAATATTCTAAGATACTGCTATGTGACAACTTATCACTAATTTATTTATGGGTTGTTTAGCACATTGACTTAGGAATAACAGAATCCAAAAAACATATCTTGATAGGAGATAAAATATCCCTAAGATTTACTAGTGATAGGTCTTAGCTTGTAGGTTAACTTAGTATTTGATGTGGATCTATTTCATTTAAATTTCCTCATTTATAATAAATTTAGATAAATTATAGGTATGGTCGTATGGATGAGTTTATTAGATAATCAATACGAATATATTTGATATGAGCGTACAAATTATTAATAATATTTTATTACATTCATGGATTCAACAGTTTATTGACAACAATGACAAGAATTTTTGTAATTAGGATAAATATTATAAATATGGATTTCAAATTTCAAATCTATTCTACCTAATTTAATAGATGTAAAAAAATGAGAAAAATATGGAGGTAAATAGAAAGATGTAAGCCTATTTTCTAGGTAGAACAATTATGATTCATTTTAATTAGATGAACTCCATGCAACTAGTTTATTTCTTAGCCAATATGCATACAACTATGAACACAGATGTTGTAAGAGTATAATTAATTCATCTATGAATAAATATGAACAAAATCACCATATACATGTGCATATATTGATTAAGAGCCTTCATAACCTTACAATTGATATGTGCTTTTCTAAAAAATAATGTTTAGTGTTGGAGGTACAATCACTAGGGGGTGAATCAATGATGCAAGATATTCAAACTTCAATTATAATCCTTTAAAAATGTTAATCAATGACCACAAGAAATACTAAAGAATACAAGTTATTCATAACAATGAATAAGAGAGAATGTAAAATCAAACACACAACACATGAATTTTGTGGGAAACCCTCATAGGGAATAAAACCCACTCTCATGTCTCAAAATGCATGGACTACTTGTCTTATAAGATAATCACAAACATGAAAACTTTTAGTGAAGCACCCACTCCTAAGTATGAACAAGCACCTACTTGTTCTAGATGTTGTGTACCCACACAACCCCTTATGAAATCAATAATTTTAGAACTCTGATTGAATTTCAATTTGATTGGAGAAATAATGTAAAACACCTCTTTTTCAACTCATCACACATACTCAAACTTGATCATACAAGCAATGCTTCCAAACGGCTCTTTTGGATCATTCTAGGCTTTTTCACTAATCCTCAATTTGCTTTGTAATTTAGTCCATCAATTGAGCACACTTAATTTGATATCTTTACTTCATCTTTATCTTCTCTTCTCACTTAACACATTCTCATCAAGTCTAGAATCCATTACCTTGGTCTTCAATATTTATAGATTCTTCATGAATATCAACTTTTATGTCAGTCATAAAACTTGTCTTAACCCTTAATACTTCTATCATGCTAACACATAGCTCAATACCATCCTCATAGGTCAGCCATAGCATTTATGGGTCACACTTAAGCATCTATGCCTTTTAATTAGGTCTTAATAGCCTTTATATGTCTTATGGAAACATGTTAACCCTTTAGCACTTAATTAAGAAAATTAAGAAAAAAATAAAACTTTCAAATGTATAGGTTCACTCTGCATGACCCTTATGATGTGTCCAAGTGATTACTCCTGCCAAACCACTCTTTTACTAAAGCAAAAATTTCTTAAATAATATGTTGTACACATGAACACTATGAATGAATGAAAAATCAATTTTCATATGCAATAAATTCATATGTACAAATAGTCAAACCTCTAAACCAATCTTGTTAGATACCCCTTGAAATTCTATACAACTTTTCCTTTTACAACATTATCAAATTCTACATATATCAAACATTATATCTTAAACAATACAGACTGGTTTTTCCTTTGTTAATTTGAATATTTAAATTCCAATCATCGGTATGTAGATATAAAACATATGACACTTGTCATCATCTCATGTCCCCTGGAAAATTTGAACAAATCCACTTCATCAATCTCCTTGAGAGCTTCATAAATTTAGCTCTTTAAAACACATCACTTATATTTTATCCTTTCTTCTAAGATCATGCCACTTAACAACCCCAAGTTCTTTATATGCATTTGAATTATTTGAATCGAATGACAACATCAATCTCCATTTGAATGAACATCTACATGTTATTGATCCTTGGTCAAATCATCATGATTGAGACACAAGTCACTAGTGCATGAAATCTTAGGAATCTTTAACATATTGACTTCATGCACACTATTGGATTTCTATATAATAAGATTAATTTGTCATCATAGATATTCATCACTCAATTAAAATCTCATTGTAGATCATCAATATTACTAAAATGGCTAAGTATGGAAACTTGTAGAATCTACATGGGATGCCAACTTTGTACTACCATAAATTTTGCTATACATCATTTCTAGACCTAAAATTTGAAATTCATGATCACCTTTCATATAAGAATCCATCCATATATCAATCTTCTCTTTAAACCTTCACATGTGTGAAATATGACATTATCAAATTGCTTACTTATCCTTATCTACCAAGATGATTGCTTGAATCTAGACCTTCATATGACTATTCTAATTAATTCCATTCACTTCTATAATCATTCTAAGCATTCATATCACCTCATAGTGTCTATAAAATATGTCCACACTATCAATAACATCCATCAATTGCCTCACTAAATCAAACACTAAGGGGAAGCTTGCTCACATGGAGAGATTCTAAAATTCAACCTCCATGGAGATTATTGGCATAAAGGGACATAAATGTGACTAGGGCACAACCAAAAATACACACTCCACTGACAAGGGTTGCAATAAGGAATGTACAAATGCATTAGGCCAAATGCAAGCTACTGAAAATAGATATTTATATGATTGCAACTTTCATTCTAAAGAATCTTCAAAATAGAGCTCTAATGGAAACTTACATCACTAGTATTCAAAGCACAAAATGTAAATACACGTTATATAAGCATTATTTTATGAATTTGCAAGAGGAAATAACACTTTTGATACACAAATGGTGTGTTATATGTAGGGTAGGACAAGGAAGGATGGCTTATATAATAGTAAAAATGAGGGTGGTGTACTGGAGATTTGTTCAAATATAAAGGTCTCTTACAAGGTTCATGACATTATCCTTAGTAAAAGATGTATAAGAGACTCAAACACAAGCCAATGGGAAATACGATATGGTCCCTGAAAACCTAGAGCATACACTGAAACTAAGATTTGTAGCACTTTTCCTTGTCAAATCTTTAGACCTAGGGTGCCATAAAAGGTCATTCAATAATGTACTTCTAGATTTAAATTGTAGACAGGGATTTACAACCTCAATCTATGCTCATAATGAAAACCAATAATGAACAAAAACCCAAATATCCAATCAATAGGAATTGTAAGACATATTAATGCATTTTATCAACAAGAAATGGAAGAAAACTACAAGCATTTTCAGTGATCATGAAAGGAACTCCTACATACATCAGTTGTTTAAAATACTATGAAGGGGATAAACATTGTGAGTTTGCTCTTTTGACAAGGGAGACACATGAATATGCTCTCAAAGCTTGTTAATAGTTGTACTATTGCATCCATTTTAGCAAGAGAGGAAAGATATACTCACAACAATGGATCCCAAAACTTTGAGGAACTTGGACTTATAGAGAAAAGTAAAGAACTAACAACAACCAACAACATTAGAACAAAGGAAAAAACCCATATTTATAGATTCTTTGACTCATTTTTTAATCCAAAAAAAGGGTTTCAACTTTCAAATGCCAAAGTCTTGCCAAGATGCTCCTAACTAGAAAAAATCTTTTATCATGCTTGGAATCTTCATGTATCCATGAGGAACATGATTGATATAATTGCCTCTACAAGGAATGATGAAGATTTGGGGCATATCATTTGATCTTTTGGCTGAAAATGCCTTTTCATATGAGCTAGAAAGAGAACAAGAACTCCGAATAGACTTTGTCTTGACGTAAAACTTCTTGAAGATCCCCTTGATCATTTGCTTGCACAACTAAAAACTTCTTGGATAATTGTCCTTTCCTTATGCATGCCATGGAACAACCTTCTCTTGAAATGATGACTAGATAATATTCATGATTCATGGTTGCTTGAAGATCCTCTTTAGAGTGGTCCATCTTGATCTTGCAAACCTGCAATATCTTTCCCATGGAGGAGCTTGGACAAACAAAGCAGATGAAAAATGTTGAACTTAGGTCAAAATACCTTTTTTACCCATTTGGATCCAATCTATATTTTCACATATTTGCTTCTTTTACAATTTTGTCCTTTGTATATATCTATCCTTTTATGAAAATTTGTTTTTTTTAAAGTATAAACACATTATTCCAACCATGGACCTATTGGGGAAAATTAGGCCCCATTTGAATATTTCAAACCTGTCAAGTTACATTGGATGCTTATGGTCCCCTTGGGAAGTTCCCATAGGAAAATCTGAAATGAGCACATAAAGTGTTAACAAAGCTATATGGAAATATAATGTGATGTGCCTAGAATTTTCACTTTTATAAGTCCCTTGCTTATGTAAGATTTTACTTGAGTTCTTATCAATTGTCTACTTTCTTGCAAGATGTCTATCTATACTATTGATTTGTCAAAATATATGTTCCATCCATCTAGCTTCAAACTTCCAACTATACTTTAAGCAACCAATAGATCATGATGGGGCTCATTCTTTAGTTTTACTACAAATAGGCAATACAATTGTTCTGCATCTACAAATGGGCTTTATGAATTATCCATTTATCAAGGTCACACTTTAGGATTAGCATTTGACATGTCCAAAGACCTACTCCTTTATCCTAACTTTATACTTTAATAAATGCTCTTGATCTCCTTACCTATAGAAAAACTATCGACCTCTTAAATGTACAACTTCTGTGTTGTTTACAACAACCCTGGGAGCTAAATTATGATCTTCATTTCTAAATTTTCAACTTCTCATGGACATAAGGGCAATATTATCATAGTGAGATTCTAGATAAAGGACTTGTAGATATCCAGTCAACTTGCAATTGCCTTCAAATTTCAATGGAGATCCCATGACTCATCCACAACCTACCTAGTCAATTTGTTATTAATGGCAAAATCTCCTTTAATTTTACTTTGCATAGGATCTCTAATGTTGATGTGTATGGCTATGTGGCATTCACTCTGTCATGTTGTTCCTTAGTTCTTCAAATTGTGACATTTTCCCCTAGGACACATGTCAACACTTCATTGCGTCTATATCTTTGAAAAGTCCACCCTAGACTAGCACTACGAGATCCTTGTCTTCATGAGGAATGATAGCATTCCACTTGGTAGTTTTGTGGGATTTTTGAACTCTACTCAATCAATCTCTATCAAAATAATGCCCTTCCACCACATGGTTGTCTTAGATTTGCTTAGAGCTTTGTTGAATAGTCCACCATCATCATATACCATCGATCTTGAAGCCCAATGGAACGTGAACCATTGATCCAGATCTGAAGGATCAAATGCCATTGGATGTCCATTATGGCTTAAATTTGATTTTTGCATGCCCATCATTTGATGTCCACATGAACTTCTTTGATAGGCATGTAAATGTCAAATTTAATCCCCAATGAATAATTATTGTGGCTTAGTTTTAACATCTGTGTGCCTATCATTTGACATTTACACAACCATCAATGACATCTGTGAAACCATAAAATTCAAGCACTGAATGAATGCTGATTGAGCTTAATTTTGATGTCTGCACGATCATCAAATATGTCCATGCAGTGATCAAACTATTGGTTTCACTTACTGAGAGCTCGACATGTGTCCTCTTCACGTTCCACTAGAGCTTTCTTTGACTTTGTTGACCCCTACGTGCCATTGGATCATTAGGTAACCCATCGAGATGATGAAGCTTGTCACTCTTGTAGGGCTCTTGGAGCTTTTGATGATTCAACACTACTCGTGCATCATTCAATCAATCTACTCTATGTCAATGCATATTGTCCGATCGTGATCCACCATCCTAGCTATGATTGAGTCAAATTGAACAAAGAAAAGTGCCAAGTTCAAGCTTGGGACATAAAAACTTAGGATAAAGGATTTAGCCTATGGTTTTGGGGCATTGATAAATATGAAGGGGACATGGGACTTTTATGCTAAGCGTATAACAAAGGGACCAAACATTACTCAGACCATGCTAATAAATAAAATGGACCATGGGCATTAACCAGACCATGTAAATAAAAAAGGGACCAGGTTATGGGATACAAAAAGAGACTAAATATGAATTTTTATATTAAGCTTTAATCGTGTTAATAAACACGAACAAGCCTTAATATAAAAATAAAACTAAGTCCTTGACATATTTAAAATGTTCCCGGTTAAATTACTCCCACCAAATTTTATTTTAAATCAATAGGTCTTTGCTAGGGCAATAGGATCAAGGATTTCAAAATGCTCAGACATGAACTTACTTAGCTATTTGACAGAACAAAGGCACTTAAAAATTGGAATTGGGCATGAAACTCAGGGACTCGTACTTGACAATTGCTTAATTGCTTCAGTGCAATTTTAGGCACTAACAGAATGAGAAATGGATTGTAGATCAATCGAACAACCATTGTTAAAAACCTATAACCCAGACACCTTGTCATCTTGAATGAGTTATATAATGCCCTTAAATCTTTATGTGACTGCATGCCCTTCATGAAATCTAATCTAATCTAGGACAGTCAAGATAATGTCTTACTGTTATACCAAATAATGGCTTATCTTCCCCCTAAAATGACTCTTTCAGATATCCTTTTCCAGCCCCAAATTCAGGCTTGTTATCTTCAACAAATTCTCTGCCAATTTGAATGTCTTTTTTTGAAGTCCTCCATAGAGATAATCTTCTATACATTGAATTGTCAGTGCTTTCATTAGATGGTTAATTCTACCAACCAATTCCATAAATTGAAATTTTACAACAGATGTCAAAACAAGCGCATTTAACTTGTACGCAAACTTCCTTGACTTGACAAGCGGGTATATGACATAATCATATTTCTTTTGGTGGAAACCTCAACATTTGATTCTGCCATTTCATATTTTGCGCATCTTGAAACGGGTCTGGCCGCCAGTTTTCCATATTTTCTTGCTTGAACAAATTGATGTCTTAGCAATCATTATATAGTGAAATCTCTTACTGCAGTGCTTCCAAAACATAATGAATGGTCCTTGAAATGTCTCATATGTGGATGTGTCCGCAGTGTACAGGGGGAGTGAAGTCTGGCAAAATAAGCTTCCATATAGTGTTACATGCTTCAGTGTTGAGTCCATTTTATCACTTTTTTCCTGGCTTACACGTTATTGCTTCTACCTTTACCAGAACATGGAGTTAAGGTCAAACAAATCAAATAATATGAGGGATTTACCGAGTCAGAAGAAGCAGGAAATTTTAGTCGCTAATTTCTTACGCAAACAGATTAATTAATCAATGCGCGCCAAAGAAATCATTGCATAATTGAATGCGTTATTACATGACGGCGTAAGCATTAAATTACGTCAGAGGCATTTATTTACCGTAAAATCTAAAGTTTTATCGTTCATTTAAGTGCTTACACATTTTGGAAGGTATTATCTAAGGTTTCTGGGATATTTGGTAGTGATCTTTATGCCGGGTTCCACATATAACTGGCAGGAATTGGATTTTTAGGTGATCGGTTGACACGATTAGTGCTTGCAGATCGGTGGGCATACATGCCAAGGCAAGTGACGAACGGAACCTAATTGTTGCAGTCGTTTTTTATCGGGGCTTTTGTTACCTTGTAGTTCTTCTCTCAAATCATGAATCTCCCTTCTTTCTTTTATTAATCTATCTTCCTTTGCTTTGTTCTTCTCTTTGAATTGCATTTTAGGCATCCTTTTTTGTTTGATTGATGTATAAGAAGGTTGATCATATGGGCATTGCCAGCCACTAGAGTCTCAAGTGCATTTGCCCTAGTCACAATTTGAGATTCTTGTGCAACTTCTTTGACTCCATGTTTCAGTTTCCGAACATGTTTCCCTTTGCTTACAAGGTTAACAGTGTAACTAAATAAATCAATTATAACAGCATAACAAAATAACAGTAAATTAAAAATAAAACACTTACGGCAGAGAAAAGCCAAAAATATGCAATAATACTTTGTATTATTTTTGATATATCTGTTACAATTTTTTCAAGTCATAAAATAGTAAGGATGCAACTAATTAAATAGTATGGAGCGCTTGACTTAGAGGGGTTTACCTGGTTGTTCAAACAACAGTCTAAAAAAAAGTTTTAAACATGCATTTCTGCATGCATTATTGGCTGCGCTAATACACTGCAAGTTAAAACAATGTTTAACAATGGATTTCAAAAAACAAACAAACTAGAAATAGAAGAGTCCCATGCGTAGATGAGGACTGCAGTCAACATATGGGGATAGCATGCGGTGAGGAAAGCATGCATCATTGAGGACAACATGCATCAGTTATCAACATACTCCCCCTTAATGCTAAGAGGGCTCACAATCTGATCTCTAAGTGTCAAAAACTGATCTGTTGCAACTGCTTTTGTGAAAATATCTGCTAACTGTTCTTTAGTGTTGATGTATTTCAATTCTACTACCTTCATCTGCACTAAATCTCGAATAAATGATGCTTTAAATCAAAATGTTTTGTCCTGCTGTGATGGACTAGATTCTTGGCCAATTTAATAGCACTAATATTATCACAAAAAATAACTATGGGCTGAACTTGAATCTCTCCAATTTCTTCAAGAAGTTTTTTAAGCCATAATGCTTGTGTACCTGCTAAAGTGACTGCAACATACTCTGCTTTTGTAAAAGAAAGGGCAACTATACTTTGCTTCTTTGAGCTCCGAGTAATCAAACCAGAACCAAAAGAAAAACAATTCCCAGATGTTGACTTTCGGTCATCCAAATTACCTCCCCAATTAGAATCACTAAAACCAACAAGAATGAACCTTTAAGAAGTGTAGTAATGAATACCAAAATCTAGAGTGCCTTTCACATACCTCAAAATTCTCTTAGTTGCCTTCATATGTATTTCTAATGGCTCTGTCATGTACCTTGAAATAAGTGAAACTGAATAAGCAATATCAGGTCTTATGTGAGTTCGAAACATTAAACTTTTGACAACGCTTCTATAGGTTGTCTCATCAACTCTTTTAGCACCATCATCTCTACATAACAAAACTCCATGAGCAACTGGAGTGGAGAATGGTTTACAATCAACCATATCAAGTTTCTTCAACATATCTTTAGCATACTTTATTTGACAAATGAAAATTTTATTCTCCCTTTGATAAACCTCCATTCCTAAAAAATATTTCATAAGCCCTAAATCTTTCATCTCAAATTCATTCATCATGAAAACTTTGAATTCATCATTCATCATAGAACTGCTACCCATATACAACAAGTCATCAACATACAAACATACAATCAGAATATCATTACCTTCTTATTTGTAGTAAAGTGTAGGATCACTCTTACTTCTTTGAAAGCCATTCTCTTGAAAATATCCATCATTCCTAGTATACCATGCTCTTGATGCTTGTTTGAGGCCATACAAGGCCTTATTTAACTTGTAAACATGATTTTATTTTCCTTGCACTTCAAAACCTTGTGGCTGTTCCACATATACTTCTTCTTCTAAGTACCCATTCAAGAAGGCACTTTTCACATCCATATGATGGATGCTCCAATTCTTTTGAGCTGCTAATGAAATTAGCATTCTAATGGTCTCTTTTCTTGCTATTGGTGCAAATGTCTCTTCATAATCAATGCCATACTTTTGTGTGAAGCCTTTAACAAGTAATCTCGCCTTATGTCTTTCAACACTTCCATCACTATTACACTTAGTCTTGTAGACCCATTTGGTGCCAATCTTCTTCTTGTCATTTGGAAGCTTTGTAAGCTCCCAAGTGTCATTCCTGTGAATAGAATCCATCTCTTCTTGCATTGCTTGCATCCAAACCTCATTAGTATATGCATCTCTAAAACATGATGGTTCAAAATCAGCCTTGGTAAGTAAAGCGAAATTCAGTGTCTCACCTCTTGGATTTTCTTCATGTGCTTGATTTGAACTCCTTTGATAAATGTCAATCAATCTTCTTACCTTCCTTGTAGAACTAGGACTTGAATCAGGACTTACACTTGGAATTGAACAACTAGATGAGGGGTTACTTGGTGGATTTGTAGCACTTGGAATAGAAATATTAGTGGGCTGCCTATGATCAATATCATCCATAATAAATTCATTTAAAATAGATTTTTGACTTCTCCATATGGAATTTTTGATGACCATAAACTCCCCCTTCATCAAAAATCACATCTCTTGACACAATAAGCTTATTAGTGAGAGGATTATATAACATGTAAGCCTTACTTTCCTCACTATATCCAACAATAATACATGACTCACTTTTGGGATCTAACTTTTGCCTCTTTTGATCAGGAACATGAATATAGGCTAAGCAACCAAAAACTTTGAAATAATTAACATTTGGATTTTTATCATACTAGGATTCATACAGAGTCATCCTATCAAGTGCACTAATGAAACTCTACTTGAGAATATATACTACTTTAGAAACTACATCTCCCCAAAAAGAATTACGCAATCCCTTTGTTTGTAGCATGCTTTGTGCCATCTCCACCACTGTACTATTCATCATTTCAGCTACACCATTTTGTTGAGGTGTGTATGCAATGGTGAGTTATCTTCTAATGCCATTCATATCACAATAACCTTGAAAGGCTTTTGAACAAAATTCTCTTCCACGATCAGTCCTTAAACATTTGATTTTTCACCCTTTGTCATTTTCTACAAGGGCTCTAAACCTCTTGAATGTCTCAAGAGCTTCACCTTTGGTCTTCAAAAAATAAACCCAACACTGTCGTGAGTAATCATCAATAAAAATAATGAAATATGATGACTTACCCAAAATCTTTGTCTGCATACGACCACAAATGTCTGACTGAACTAATTGGAGTGGATAATGGGCCCTCCATGCAATGCCTTTTGGAAATTTTTCTCTTGCATGTTTTCCTTTAGCACATCCTTCACAAACTTCCTTGTGCTCTTCAACCTTAGGCAAATCAGAAACTAATGCTTTTGATGTTAGAATCTTCAAACTATAAAAATTTAAATGCCCATGCTTGAGATGCCATAACCAACTTGTATCTTCATATGCCGTATTGACAAGGTTTTTGTTATGTTCACCAAACTTCAATGGAAACATCATATTCTTTGTCATAGGCAAAATTATTACCACCCTATTTCCTTGATTCTTATCATAAATTATACATTGTTGATTTTCAAATACAACTTTATAATTCTTCTCACATAATTTTCCAACACTCAACAAATTATGCTTTAAATTTGGAGTGTAATAAATGTCTTTAACACTCTTCGTACCTTCTTTTGTATGGACTTTCATAGCTCCTTTTGCAGCAACCTCCAATGATTTGTTATCACCAAGTTTGATCTTGGATTTAAAACTTTCATCCATTATAAAAAAAAAGTTTTTTATTCCCTGACATGTGGTTAGAACATCCCAAATCAAAGTACCAAACATCTTTAGAAATATTTTCAACTTTGTCATAAGATAAAAATAAATTATCTGGAGGATTCTCATCACCTTCTTGAGCATAATGAACACTTTGACCATTATTACCTTCTTTTAATCTATACACATAATTAAAGTGGCCATATCTATTAAAATGATAACACTAGATATTTTTTTTATCAGATCGGCCTCTACCATTCCTCTGAAACCACTTCTTCCTTAGAAACCACCTCTGGCTCTATTTCCTCTTGAGTAATTCTGATTTTGACCTCTACCTTGGCCTTGATTACTTTTGATGCTACTATTGGCATCTTCATTCTTTGTGATTTGTAATTTGGAGGAAAAAACTTTCTCATCACTTTCTCCAAATGAATCTCGCAATCTTTCTTCATGAGACATCAAAGATCCAACTAGATGATCAAATTGAAGGGTAGACAAATTCTTGCTTTCTTCTATGATTATGGCAATATGGTTCCACCTTGGTGTGAGAGTCCTCAACACCTTTTTGATCACAACCTCATTGTTCACAATTTCACCAAGTGTAGCCATCTTATTGACCACATCTTTTACTCTGACACAATAGGTACTCACACTTTCAACTTCTTGCATCTTTAAATTCTTGAATTCTCTCTTCAATGTCTGTAACTTGACAACTTTGACTTGATCACTACCTTGGTAAGCTTCTTTTAGAGTCTTCCAAGCATCCTCTGTTGTCTTTGCTCTTGCAATTCATAGAAATAGGCTCTTATCTACAACTATTTGAATATGAAATAAGGCTTGAGCATTTTTCTTCTTAGCCTCCTTCTTATCTGTTTTATCAATTATTGTGAGGGCATTCCAATCAGCTGGCTCTTCATACCCTAATTCAACAATCTCTCACAAATATTTTTCTATCAAAAAAGTCATCATTTGATACACCAATAATCATACTCATTTCCATCAAATTCTGGAATGGGCAAGGAGTTAGAATTTGACATGATAAATTTTTGGCAAAATTCCAACTACTAAATCTTTAACTCCAAAATAAAAAATTCCTACTTTGATACCAGATGTAAATTTTATCCAAGCCGAACTTGCTAATAAATCAATTATAACATCATAACAAAATAACAGTAAATTAAAAACAAAACACTTACAGCAGAGACAAGCCAAAAATATGCAATAAAACTCTGTATTATTTCTGATATATTTGTTACAATTATTTCAAGTCGTAAAATAGTAAGGATGCAACTAATTAAATAGCATGGAGCTCTTGACTTAGAGGGGTTTAACTGGTTGTTCAAACAATAGTCTAAAAAAAAGTATTAAACATGCATTATTGGCTGCGCCAATACACTGCAAGTTAAAAAAATGTTTAACAACGGATTTCAAAAAAAAAAAAACTAGAAATAGAAGAGTCCCATGCGTAGATGAAGACTACAGTCAACAGATGGGGATAGCATGTAGTGAGGAAAGCATGCATCGGTGAGGACAACATGCATCAGTTATCAACACTTTTGTTACCTTGTAGTTCTTCTTTCAAATCATGAATCTCCCTTCTTTCTTTTATTAATCTATCTTCCTTTGCTTTGTTCTTCTTTTTGAATTGCATTTTAGGCATCCTTTTTTGTTTGATTGATGTATAAGAAGGTTGATCATATGGGCATTGCCAGCTACTAGAGTCTCAAGTCCATTTGCCCTAGTCACAATTTGAGATTCCTATGCAACTTCTTTGACTCCATGTTTCAGTTTCTGAACATGTTTCCCTTTGCTTACAAGGTTAAATTCAAACCCTTTCATGATGTTCCTCATGGAAATTTTTCATGGAGTTCAAATAAGTTTACACAAATGCAGAAAGAAATAAAAAGAATGAGTGTTAAATAGAACTTTAAATAGGTTCTCATAGTTTACTCCCATGTCCGACTCTATTAAAAAATAAGAGTTCAATCTTGATTATTACAATATGAAAAAAGCTCCTGCTACCTGTAAATAACCTTGTGGACAGAAATGATTTGAATAAAATGTGGAACTTCATATGGATTTAATTTTTTCTTAAATTCTCATTCTTTGAAAGCCATAAGAGCATCTCTTTCTAGTGGTAAGCAAGTAATATTTTTATAACAATTTATGCTGATCTATGAGCAGGATGTCATCACAATATACAAACGTTTCGCAGCTTAGTATTTATCCATTCTCATCTACAACAGTGTGGGAAAAACAATTAAATACAAATAAAATAAATGTGAACAAAACATATAATTTTTTTTGGTTAAACAAACAACTGCTAAAAATCCACCCGCCACTACAGAGATCTGAGACATGCCCATAAAATTATTTGATGCATTTATCGCATCTGTGAAGGGTCGATGCAGATTTCCGCTCAAATTATCTACCAAACTAACCAAGATACAGATATATTCCATCCTCTCAGCAGTCTCATTTCCTGCACGACAATCCTTATTACAAATTTAAAGCTGTTTTAAATGGATGTTTCAGCCTAAGGTATATAATCCCAATTTGAGAATGTTTACCAAAAATGAAACAACCAGCGGTCCAGCCACCTGTCCTGGACAATTCTAAAATACACAAGAGGCTGCAAAGCATCTTCTTTGTAAATTTATTTTAATCATGTTTACAGCTCCAAATAAATAGAAGAGTGAGCATATATCATAAATATTGGACATAAGTATCAAAGCATGTCTATCTCCATAGCTATTTTACATAAATTTATTTTTACATATTCATGAGTTTCAACTCAAGTGAGGTTGAACATTCGATTCACACTTTGTCACTTTGAGCCTTGAAGTTAGGGCATTGTATGGTAAGGGCTCTCTACAGTATGATATCATATCAAATAATTTATCATCACTAACAATTTGTATATAATATATATTTTTAAGTATATGATGTGCACACTCTTACTACATGATAATTAAATTTAATAACTCTCACTATTATCTAGGGACAATCACTTATCGACCATTTATTCTCTCAAATAGTGACTCTTTTGCCATGACATTCACATTCTATTATGGGAAATTCTCTTGTAGGCATCCATGTAGCATGAACTTTGTAAAATCTTTGTTACTCATTTGAAATATGCCGAAAGCAACAAGATGAACTCCACAACCTCAATGTATTGCCCACACATCAGTGTCTTGGATTGTTGATTCGATCCACACATTGGATACACGCATCAAACATACATTATTTTCATAATAAAATATAAAAGAGTCAATAAAATATGCCACCACTACCCTAAAGTTGGGGCATGTGTATGATATGGGCCTTCTAATGTATAATATCACATGAAACATATACTTTGGAGCCTCAAGGTCTTGCCTCCATATCATTGGCATTGAAACACTAATTTGATTTGAGTATACCAACTCTACATTCCACCTAATGACAATCACCAATTGACCACTTATTCTCTCAATCAATGACTTCTGTATAGTAACATTCGCATTGTATCATGAGCGATGCCTCCATATGCATCCATGTGGACAAAAGTAACAAGATAAAATCCATAAACTCAATGTATTTCCCCCAAATTAGCATCATTGATTTAAATTGAAAAGCCCTCACATCACAATGTGAATATAGGTGGCAGGGCCCCCCTCCTCAAAATAAGGGGTCCCAACCATGAGCATTCATTGATCATCAAATAAAATGGAGTGTTAAAGAGGAAAAAACTGAGCAACACGGAGAAATAAAAATACCTAGACCATATGTTTGCTTACATGTACTAATACATAATATATATACTTATTTATTACATGATATTATGTATACTAAATATTAAATCATATTATATTATACTATATTAGATATTATACTATAGGTAATATTAAATGGTAAATATAAAATATATTTCAATACAATATTCCATAAAAGGAAAGGTGGCACAGACACCCTTTACACCACGATATAAACATCCATCGGGCTTCTCATACAACACTTGTTGACTTGACTAGCTTCACAAGAGATACATGGATGATGATGAGTCCTGCACCAAATTCACCATCACCAATCAACACGATTCCCACCGCATAACTATGCTAATTAGAAACATACATATCAAAATAAAATGTTCAATTTTTGCACTGAAGAATTAATTTAAATTTAATTGTTGTAGCTAATCTGTCATGAAGTCGTTGTTTGAAATAAAGTCACATTTATGTGTTACAGTTAGAATTTTGAATCTCAGTGTCTTGTATCCTTATAAGTGGAATAATAATGTTGATTTTATATCACTCAATGAGCATGAAGCCTTCCCACAATCAAATTAGTATCATGTTGTCCTTATCAACCCTTCAGACCTTCTACAATGATGTTGCTTTCAGCCAATTTTCAAAAAGAATGAATAGATCACCATTTCCTTTCTCATATGTGAGGTGTTGTTCCATCGAGGAAGGGTTCATGCGATCATTACAAAGACTCCAGTGTATTACAAGGTAGGTCAGGGTATTTATGCACCATCCACCAAATGTGCTTAAGACTTGCATCTTTCATCTTTCCACCAACAAGAAACTTATGTGCTTGTGTAAATTCAGGGAGAATCCATGAAAAGGGTCATTTTTAATGTTGCTATCAAGTTTTGAGATGTGTTACTAATATTTAATGTGGTTGTAATCATGAATCACATGTCTGGCATATGCACTCCCAGTCTCTCTTATATTTATGAAGGGAAAACTTAAATAAAGTCTATATGCCACAATGGGGATAGATGTAATGTTAGTAGCAAATTTTTAGAGTTTTCAAAAACATTTAATGTCATGGGTTTCATGTTTCTCATGTTATGCATATGCACTACCAGGCTCCTTTATATTTACAAAGGGTAAAAGTAAAGAATATCTATATGGCACAATGTTTTGTTTTATAAAGCATTCGCAATGATCAAATTATTCGAAAACATGTTTACGTGTTTCAATATTGGACTATGTGTAATGATTTTATACAATATTGACTTGAAATTTACACTCATGAGTGCATTTATTTGACCATTGTCTATGTATTCAAAACTTGACCACTATTAAGGAACCAAATACATAGTCAATAAACTTACCAGTGGGGGAATTTACGATTAAGTTCTTAGTTATTATAATTTGTTATCTTGACAAGTATTTGGAATGTTCCCTTGAGCCCAAAATGAAGGTGGTGATACACTAAAGGATTGGAAGTTGTGGCAAGATTGGGATCAAGTTAAATAAAGCACATTTAGTTATTTTGCACCTTCATATAGGTATTTTAATTAGCTCATGTTTTATTCACCCAAGTAAAGACATGTACCCAATGAGAGGGGGTTATTTGTTCTCTACATCTAAATCATTAAAGAGGCTCATATTCATTTAGGCATTGTTTGTATTTCATCCACCAAATGTGTCTAGGACTTGTGTCGTCCCTTTTGCCTCCATAAGAAACTGATGTGCTTTTGTAAATTTAAGGAAAATCCATTAAAAGAAACATTTATAATGTTTATATAATTTTTTTCAAAATAGAACAAACCTTGAACATGTAAAGTATGTTTAGATTTTATCAACATGCAATGGCAATTGATCATTATTTGTGAATAGTTAACTTTCTTAGATATTCACTTCTAATACTATTAAATACTATTTCAATCAAACTGATGACTTTGTATTATTTATTTTGGTATTTATTAGTTTCATTGCCTCTAGACCACTAGGCTCCAACATCTATGAATAAGTGTTGACCCTTGCCAATATCACAAGGTAGATTACAACCTCATCTTCTTCACAAACATAATTACATTTATAACACATGTCATGAATCATATAAGAGAAACACTATACATCTTCATTCATTGATATATCTTACAATTTTTTTATTTGATATAATATGAGCTCTTGAGTTATTTTCTTGCATCAAGGCCATCAATCTCTTCTTTGTGTTGATATCCTTAAGGCAGGGCCATTTTTCATTTGATTCTTACATGATTCAATCTGACCCTCAAGAATAGATAGACTGCACTTAAAAACTAGGAGGGATTGTGTTCGGGATGATAGTCCCCAAGCCTCCTAGGGTGTTAGCCCTCATGACCCCAAAACCAGCTACATGTAGACACCTAAAGGAGAACAGACATCAAGAGATCAAACTAATAGGTTGTTGGTCTGGGAACCAATCATTTTCAACCACATGTCCCTAAGGATAGAGAATGGTTTTAAGTTTTGGAGATGATGAAGATTAGGGTGGCATATTTCCAGTGAAGCATGAATTGACATGTAGACCTAAGTATCAGTCCTAAGGTGTCAGTCATGATAGAGTCTATGAGACCCTAGGATGAATCTCGAAATGCCACATGGCATGGTTCCAGGTCTATGCAAACAAGTTTCAAAGTGTAACCAAAGGATGCCATGTGTCAAGGCAGCAGTCAGGCCGTGGGGTGAATGAGTGCTTTCCAAGTGGAAGTTGTAGATGTAATGTTATTTTTTCTAACGTATCAAAGACATTTACCTACTAAATCTTAATGATAATGGGTTCCATAGACTGGATAGGTTTTGTGAATTAGCTATAGACATTTTGGTTTTCTAAAATTAGAAGCGTGGATTTGGTTTGTGTCAGGGTCGCTAATTGTAATAAATGCTCGTTTATGTAACTAGAGCTAGGTTTAACATGGGAAATTTAGGCAACACAAGGGATACCATCAATAAACAAGATTAGGATTTGAATTGAATTTTTAACAAGTGAATTATAAACATGAAAACAAACCCTCTTTTGTAGGATCACATTGTAGAGAACAACAAAGCTTATGTGTTGCTAGGCCTTGTGACCTTAACATTCACATATATATAATTTTTTTTAATTTGCATATGTTACCCTACCATTCATAGGTTTTAATAGTAAAATAATATGCTTGAGAGATTGAAAATGGACTTGTTAGAAATAATCTTTACATTGGGATAAATTATCTTTGATTAGTATATCTTTATATTGTTAGTTGTTTGTTATTATTGAGAATTGTATTTTCATATATTTATTATTACCCATATTTATTACTGAGTTATTTTTTATTAGTCCTCCCTATTTATTAGGAGGTAGTTATGCTGTCTCTATGGTTATATAAAAGCCAAATTTATTGATCGAATATAATAAAAAAAAATTATAATACACTATGTGTTCCATATATTTTGTGTGTATGGTTAAGCATTCTATGTAATTGAATGAAGTAAAGTTCTGATAAGCTCACCTAAATACTAGCATTGGTATCAGAGCAGGTAGCAATTAGCTATGAAAGTCACGTGGAAACAAATTAGCTATATTAAAATTTTCCTTAGAAAATTTTAAGATTTGTGCCTTATTGATAGAACTAAGAATTGCATTAGAGATTTGATATTAGCACGCAGTTTTCTACAATTAATCTTGACGTCTCCTGTGCGTAGTCATGCAAAGCATTATAATGTTCTATTGAATTACTTCAACAATAACTTTATAGATCAGATCTGGTTTACAGAATATTACATCACCACACTCGGGCATTATATGCTTTATACGTGGATCGTTTTTTTGTCAAGCTAACAGTATAATCTGTTTCTATATACTCAAGAGTTTTGAATCGATCCTGATATGTTTATATGTATCCATAATCAGATAAAAATATGTTACAGATCCGTGCAAAATATTTTCAGTTTATGTATCAGCTACACGTAGATTTTCAGGCCATGTACCTTATCAGTTGAGTACGCAAAGTTAATTCATCCGGTTCTCCTTCTTTGAATTATCCAAAGTTTATTCTGTCGGTGATGAAATATAATCTGACCAGACCTGCACGTCGTATTTAACAAGCCCAATTCCTTTATTTCACGCAGTCTTCTATGTTCAACATCTCTGGGTATGTCAGTCCTTTCCAAATATATGTGTAGCGTTGTTTGATTTAATTTTATATGTCTAGTCAAGTTGATATTTGTCATTAGTGAAAATAAATATTCGTAAGGCCATTAAAAAGTTCTGTTATGTCATGCATTGTAATTCTATTTTGTAAAGTCTATTTGTATGGTGTATGAAATCCTAAAATAAGTCATTAGAGTCACTAAGTCTGAGAATGCGTTACTATTTAAGTTTGTAATGAGTCATGTTATTTGATTATTAGTTATGTAAAAATTTCAAAAAAAACTCACATTTTTGAAAAAATGGGTTGTATAAAGTGCAATAATTATCAACTCGTCTCTATTTTGTAAGTGAATGGATTCTTGGTTGAAATTGATGTCTTATGACATCAATAGAAAAATTTGGTCATGTTAATAATTTTGAAGGAAAAGAGTTTCACACATGGCAAGTACAAATTTAGTTGTTTCTAATCAACAAAGATCTGTGGGATATTGTTGATGGAAGAGTGAAGAAACCAAAAGATACAAAAGAAACAACTAAATAGAAGAGAAAAGATTGAAAAGCTACAACAATCATCAGATTAAAGCTATCTGATGATTAATTGCATCATATAGATTTGTCTAAATTCTCTAATACAATTTGACAAGCACTAAACTAATTATTTGGATCACAAGCTAGAAGTACAATGATAGAATTGAAGCAAAGATTGTTTGGTCTAAAAATGGAAGAAGGTGACAATATGGTAGGGCACATTAGTAAGTTTCGATCCATCTGAAATTAGTTAGCTGCAATTAAAATTAATGTTCATTTTGATTATGCAAAAGCTATTTTATTGAATAACATGCCAACCAATCACTCTAATATGGCATTTACATTGAGTAAACTTTGTCCTAGTTTAGATCTCATTTCTTCTTTACTTGAGGAAGAAGAAATAACTATGATTGTTGAAACAGAGGAAACTACAATGTATGATAGAAATAATAAAGAAAAGATACTTTTTAAAATAAAGTCAAATCCTCTTTCAAATAAGGATTGTCTTCTAAAAGTAAAAATAAATAAATTACTTGTTACTATTATAAACAATCTGGTCATATATCTATAAATTGCAGGGAAAGAACACAAGATCTATCAGATGTAAAACTACATGAAAATGCCATGGCCAAAAATTAAGAGGAAGAGAATGAAGAACAAACAAATATCACTAACACATAAAATGCAAGTGATGAAAATTATTTCTTTTAGATGATTTTTTGTTTGAGGTCAGAGGCAGTGGAGGAAGGAGGTCATTCAAGTCTCTCATTATCCACAAGGGATGGGGCCATTTATACTTTAGTGGCATGTGATTTCAATTGTGTGGATTTTAGTTTTTCATAATTAGTGTGTTGTGAAAATAAAAATAGATTTGTATTCTTGTACATTTGAGTGTATTCCTCATGTAACCTATTTTTGTAAAAACATCATAAAATGTTGATCAAAATTTATTGTAGTAATCATGATGTGAAGGTTTTTGGTAAACTAAAAAAATAAATTGTGTAAGGTTTTTGGTAGACATAAAAAACTAATTGTGAAGGTTTTCGGTAAACCTAAAAAACTAATTATGTAAGGTTTTTGGTAAAATTGGAAAATGAATGGTGAAAGGTTATTGGTACACCTATAAAACCAATTGGATAAGGTTATTTTTATAGCTAGGGAAAACTATCAGTTAGAATATCATGAACACACAGATGTGGCGCACTATAATTAGAAAACAAGATATATTTTACAATGTAAAACTAAGGGGGGAATGTTGTGAAATAGTCTTTACATTGGGGTAAATTATCTTGGATTAGTATATTGTTATATTGTTATTATTACTAATTATATTCCCATAGGTTTATTGTTACTTGTGTCAATTATCATTTTGGTTGTTATTAGTCCTCCTTATTTATTAGGAGGCGGTTTTTATATGGCTATATAATAGCCAAATGTATTTTTTGAATATAATAATGAAATATTATAATATATTATGTGTTCAATATATTATATGTGTATGGTTAACCTCTCTATGTAATTGTGTGAAGTAAAGCTCTGATATGCTCTCCTAAATACTAACAGGTCTAATAATAACACAAAATTTTAATTACAAAATATGTAGTATGTAACAAAGTACAATATCTAATAAGATCTGAAGCACCTAGAAAAAATGCAATTTATTGGTAACTTGACCCCCCATAATGTTGTGAATAAGATTTTTTTCAAAGAAATTTTTACATTATTTCAAGTTTCAAATGCATTGCATGAATGATTTTCACAAGGTCTAGCAATACATAAGGTTTGATGTAAGGATTGTTCATAGGATTGATACATGGGATTTTTTTTGTTTACATATGAATATTTTAATTTGCCTCCCTTCTATAATGTAAGGAGTAACCCAATTAAACTTTCTAATGTCCTTTAGTACATTGTTCAACATCATTAATAGATCAAGGTATCCAATAAATATTTTTGTATCTATGTTTGACTATCAACTTTACATCTTTAGGTACGATGTTTGTATATGCAATAACTTGAAAAACATGTCATGAACCAACCTTATTTATCGTATCACACAAAAAATGTGATTGATACTTGTCATTATTTTTTGTAAGATTGCAATAAATAGTCCTCAAGAAAAATGGCCATGCAGGACAAGAAATGGTAATGTTTAGTAATGATCTTTTCATTATATTTGTTTATCCATCCATAATAATGGAATAATCTTATTTTCCCTACACATTTTAAATATGATAAAGATTTTAAAATTTTATATTCTCTTGATCCAATTGGGTTGTGCATGGTTTTCCATAAGTTGAAAGCGTGTATCCCTTAGGACCCTCATTTATGGTACATACCATCTCAAGAAAAAGAGTGAAAGAATAAATTAATGGCATACCACATGCATAATATGCACTAAAAATATAAGCATTATTAATGTCAGTACCATTTTTTTCATACATAGTTGTGATGAAGGGAACACTATGCTTTTTGATGGTTGGAAGTGTAGCCATTGTGACTTGGTTCCATCTCCATCACCATCTACAATAAAATATACTATGCCTTTTAATCTTATCACTTGATTGTTTTTTATCACAAGTACAAGGGAAGAAATAAAGTTTGAACAAAGAGAATACATATTTCCCTTCAAAAATTAGGCCATGAAGAATCTAAATGACTGCAAAAAATATACAAAGGATTTTTATTCATTTGTGGATTCAAATGGAGAGGCAATTAAGGAGATGTATATGAGTAAGGAAGAAGAAAAATCATAAATAATAGAAAAATAGATCATCCATGCCCCTCAAGAAATTATAGATAGTGTCAAGAGTGCAACCACAAGGTTGTAAAATATTTTGAATAATGTTTGAGTATCTAGGGGAGAGATTCAACCTAAAAAGATCAAGGTGATTAAATTATGGGACCATTTAAAATAATTTGGAATAAGGATTAGATTTTTAATTTAGTGTGTGAGAACTAGTGCATTCAAACTGTTGAACTTAATATCCAAAGAAGATGTTGCATGGGCCCTCCATTATGTAATTACAAAAATGGATGGTGCCCTTAATTGGCATATGTATATGAAGTATTGGATAGGACATTTTTCAATCCAATAAGAAGGATTTAATTTTTATAAAAAATATGAGGGTCATAGATTTGATAACTTTTACTAGAGAGCTAGTAAATAAGCCCAATTTTGTGACACTCATTAAAGTAGCTATAGATAGATACAATGAGGAAGTTGATGGAACTATATACAAAAGTAATGATGAGATTCTAAAGTTGATAAATTTTTTCAAAGATAAGTAACTAAGGTTCAATACCTTAGAGTATATTTAAGAGCTTAGGAGTAGACCACACAAGGTTGATGGCTGAGGACATCAAAGTATTCAAACCTACCCTAGCTAATTTTGATATTTATTAATAAAGAGGTTGAGACAACACATGCACTATTTAAAAAATTTAGAGCCATAAATGGAACATTGTGGTCATTACCAAGCATAAATTCAACTAAAAGTTTTGACACATCATCACAAGGTACTCAATTTTATAAATATGCAGTAATGCATAATCCAAATGGGTCATTTTTTATCCCTCAAGGGCCTACAATGGCTCATTCTATTTCAAAAGATGTCACTTGAGCATTTTAATCTTCTGACTATGCCACATCAACACCACCCTAAATATGTATATGTATTTTCATGTTTAAATAAAGTTGGGACTAGTGTTTCCAAATATATTTGGCATATATATTGTATTCTAGTCGAGGGATCCTATTTTTGTAAACACTTTTGTATATGCATGTTCTTCATGATAATGACACACAATTTAAATATTAGAGATTTAAATTTAGACTTTTCTTGGAATATGAGGCAACCTTTCCCAGATCCAATACATATTTCTATATGTAGATGAAATTTTGAACTATATGGAATTTGATTGAGTAATTACGTCAAAAACACACAAAATATCACTCCACTAATTAATATTTAGAGCCATTAAGATAAAATATGAAAATATGAATGAACATTTAAATAAACATTATAATCCTAAATCTAATTGCTCCAAACCAATATTGAACAATAAAAATACAAAATGATTTGGATTGAGATTACCTTAGATTTAGATTTGCAGCATTATGGTAGCATGATTCATTGATTTGGATGGACTAGTTGATCATGGATATGACATGAAGATTGAAGTTATTTTTTAGTTATTTTCCATGGAGGAGAGGCTTTTATAAATAAGTCAAGGAGGGAATACCTATGTCTCACATTTAAATTTGAGCCATGAGGATCAAGGGTGGAGGAATTTCTAAAGAATTAAAAATTCCTTGGAAGCCTCTAGAATAGAGGATTATAGAGAGAAGGGGCCAAGTTAGAGAGGATTTTAGAAGTGGGAGATTATAAAATCCTTTTAGGGACTAATTTGGATTAGGTAGGGATTAGTATTGGTAATTAGATAGGTGATTAGGGATTAGGGGTGTAAGAGAGCCTAAGAATAGGCTAGTGTAGGTGGGTAGATAGGTCATGAGAATTTTTAATTCCAAAAAAATGGATAAGTGGGATTATGATAGGATATTAAGGATTTAGATGAATTAATGAAGTAGGGGAATAATAAATTTAGTAAGTGAAGAACAATTAAAGGGGATATTAGAAAAATTAATAGAAGGGGTGATACTTGGATGGAATTAAATTAGAAAAGGATAATTAGTGTTGAATAATAGTAATATTAGTGATGACAAATGAAATGAGAAAATTTAAGTACATAAATTTTTAACCTCTTTAAAAGGATATTGTGAGTGAAGTGAAGTGGAAGGATTAATGGAATTTTAAAAAAAACATTTCATGGATGAATGTTAGTAGATCTGATGCCCCCTCGAGGGGACATGTGAGAAATAATGAGATAGATGGCCACTTGAAAGTATAAATAAGGGGTGGGATGTGATGAATAGACAAGGGGAAGAGATGTGAGATGTGGGATTAAAGATGAAGAACAAGAATTAAAACTGATAAATGAGCTACACAATGATGATGCCGTTGAAAAAGAGACATACATAGGGAATGGAAATGACTGTGTTATGGTTGTCAACACATCCCAAGGGGGAATCAACTGTAACATGAATGTTGATAACATTAAAAGGCCATAAGTTGTTGATATATCTCAATGAAGGATACATGCAATGGAGAGCTATAGAATAGGATAAAAAATGATTAGATAAGATTAACGATGAGTGTAGCTCAAATCTAAAGTGGAGAGATATGATGAAAGTGATGAGAGAGGATAAATAGCATGATAAAGTGAGAAAAATATGAAGGGGAAGAATTAGTATACATTACATCAAATCAATGAGCCAAAATATGATTAATAGTGATGATGCCCCTAGTAAGGACACATTAAAGGGATCAATAAATGATAAATTGACTAATTAGTGATGATGGATAAATGATGGATGAAAATATATGTGTTATGATTTATCAATCCCAATAGATAATTATGGATGATTGATGAAAAATAATAGGGATATGATGGTGGGGATGGTGATTGATTAATATATTGATTGATGAATGATTTATATTATATCTAAAATATTTGAATAATGTAAGACTTAAGGATGATGAGAGATAAGATATATTTGTTGACAAATGATGGGGGGAAGAAGAGAGAGTGTAGAGCTAACCTCAGGCACAACATGTGATGGAGTGCTACCTATATAGTCTACAAAGACCTCAGGACAATGTAATTCAAACTCAAGATAAATGAATATTGATGAATTAGAAGATGATGATGATGATGATGATGATGATGATGATAAGGATTAGTGATTAGAAAATATAAGATTGGATGTTAGTCATATGAGTCAAGAAGATTAGATCAATGATGAGAAATAAGGATGATTAGACAATTAGATAAATGATGAGGGTGTAGATGATCAAGTCATTATAGCCATCATAAGGTTCATCATAGTCTAATAAATCCATTATATATGTAACTTCAAATTATGCCCCATGATATAATTATGACCAAGAGGAAATGGTGCCAAACTACATAAAATGGGCAAATAACAAACTCTACATCATCGAGGGCACCTGAAATCATTATGATAGTTTTTGTGACTCCATAACATACTTTTTCATTGCATAATATAAAATTAATATATGATGCAACATAGACTCCAAAGATAAAGGCAAACAAATATTTACATGATAAAAGACATGCAAACAAGCTAAATAGAACAGATAAGTAACACACAAGAGTATCTACATGCAATGTCTTGTGTAATGATGGGATGAGTGATTAGGTGATGGGATGGACTAGGATGATCATGATGTGATTATGGAATTAAGATAGACATGGATTTATAATTGACTAACAATGATGATTAGGATTAGGACTTAGGTTCAGGATATAGATTTTGAACTATGCAAGGGGCTTGGATGAGGATAATGTTGTTGAGCACAATATGACAAGATGATTAAGATGATAAGATGATTAAGATAGAAGGAAAAATGATAATATGGCTAAGACATTAGATAGGATTATTGGGACATGTAGAACATAGGATAAGATGACACAATACAAGACAACTTAGATGTTTTTGGGATTTTGTGGATTTTATAATTTTTAGGGTTTTTTGGAATATGTAAGTACACTATACAAATGGGGTTACTAGCAAAGGGAAAAATAGGCCTATAAACCATGATAAATATAGATGGAATAATAGATGAGAAGATAAAAGGATGAGGGTGATGTGAACAAGTAGATGAGGACTAAGGTAGAATGTGACTAGGGATTAGTAATGACCACATCAAGAAGGAATCATACGTTTAATTTCTTGAGTGTCCATTAGAGGATTTGCCAAGATGATTCCAAAACATTTCTCAAGACATTTTATAATCCCCTATGAAGGTCAAGACTAGAAGAAAGGATATGCATGAGAGGATGCAAGATATGATGGCAATGGACCAAGGGATATGATATACAATGATGATGTGGATGGGAATGACAATGGATGGATTTGATGGAGGGATTATTTCCCCAAGTGTTGAGGTAAAATGTGGAAATTAAATTATTTTACCATGATGCTAGAAATTTATTTTCATCATGGTACTTTCCCAAGGAACCAAAAGACTAGTTTTCACCATTGGACAAATGATTTTAAATTTAATTTTTTGACTTTTTAGATTTTTGGGCATCTCAATTTATCGGATATGGGTACGAGATGAAATATTGCTAAGACTTTTGTGATCTTTACATAACACATTTTATATAAATGTGTGCTTATAAGATCACGTTATCTTTGTTGGATGGATTGATGTCTGTGTGATCTCTTTTGATTCTCGATTGAGACCCTTCCAGGTATCTAGACCAAGTGTTTTCATCACTCCTAGGAGAGGCAATGTTGCCTAGGAAGGTAATGGGAGGTATGGATTGGATTAGATATTTATGTTTATGGGGGTGGATTGGACTTGAATGGAGGATATGATTATGATAGTATGGTGATGGGTGATTAAGGACTGGGACTATCAATCACACACATCATTGGAGATGTTGGACATTCTGTATTTGATTTGTTCTATGTGATAATATATTTCAATAGATTCAAGACATTTTGATTTTGTGATCTATTTTTCACCTAATTATTCAAAGTATTATCAACCATACTGATAATTATTTTGACATCATTTTGATTTTTATACTTGATTATATCTTGACTACCCTTGGGTGCCTGACTTTGGGATTCACTAGAAGAGATTGATTTTTGATTTGATAGATAATGATTATCTTGAATTTGACAGTTCGTTAGTGCCCAATGTTGTGATTCACTAGGAAAAACACTTTATGATGATGCCTATGATTTGAATTTTCTTGATTTTGACTTATGGGATCAAATATTATTTGATAATTATGGATGAATATTTGAATATGATTTTGGATATTTATTTTTGTGACACATATTATATTACTCAGGGAAGAGTCCAATGATGTGTGTTCATGTTTATCTTTATGGAGGGAGATGATTAGATGATCATTTATGGGAATGAAGGGGTCTTTGAAGGATGAAGGTGATGGAGATGGTATGAGGAGGTCAGTGATCAATGATGGGGAAACATGGTCCTCATAGGGGTTCTTAAGAGACCTAATTTTGACATCAGAGAAAATATCTTTAAGATCAACATAAGGATCACTAAGACTAGTTGAAATATATGTATACAAAGTAGGACCATATTCAATTTCACTATCTTTGACAAATAAATCTTGTAATAACTCTGTTATGACATAATCATCTAGATTGGGATAAAAATATATGCCTAGTAATTTATTGGAGGTTTTTGGATTAGATTTATCCTAATAAAAAGCTTAGTCATCATCTAGTACAACATCGATGAGGGATGAGGAATCTAATTCAAATACTAGTGTTGAATATGATATTGATGTAGATAATACTTATATTGACTTTGATGCTAAGTTGATGTACAAAGTGTAATTGTCCTAGTAGAAGATTCATTGTCCACAATTGATCTCTCAACATGAGGTTTTTGATATGATGGGTGAGAAAAATATGATTGAGGAAACATGGATTCAACAAAGATAAACCCATGGAAGGACTCATGAGATATGGGAGGACTAGGATCATGGGGAATAGACTAACTTTTGATGTCGGATTTTTTAAAGATGAGGGGACCATGGAAGATGGACTCGGTATCTTGACCTCGACTCAAAGAGGGAAAATTTTGATCGTGATCAGGAATTAACTTGGTGTCTTGATGTATGCTCTAATTTTATATTTATCTATTTTATATATCATTTGACTCTATGTATACTTATTTGTTTCACTTATATATCTTATATGGATATTTATATTTCACATTATATGTTGTCTATGGTGTCATTTTCTTTCACTAAACTTTTTTATGGATTCTTTTCATGATTACATGCATCTCTTAATGAGTTCATTTATTTCCATGGATGTCTTGTTATTTTATCATGATTTCTTGCTACCTTATCTCACTATAATCATTATTGTGACTTGGTTATACAAACCTTGCTCCCCTTAGTAATCCTTATTTACCATGTGATCAGCTAGAAAATAAGTCATCTCATTATAATCCCATTTTATCGATCCACCTTGGATCTCCCTTTATTCTCCTTATATTTCCTTTCATGAATTAAGCATACACATGGTTGAAACTTGAGATAACATATTGGTTAATAGTTAAGATTAAGTGTTTTAGTTAGTCATGTCTTTGAATACTTTGCTTCATTTCGCAAAAGTCTAAAGCTCATTTGCATGTATCACTTTTATCCATCATGTTTGTTATTACAAATCTGTATGGAGGATGAATCTTAAAATCCAAATTATTTAAACAAAAAATAATGAATCAAAAGCCAACATTCAAAAGTTGAATTACACTAAAAGACGTGATTCAAAGCACATGTCCTTTTTTAATCATAGATCAAATTATACAATTGGCCTCATGATAGAGTCAAGGTCCATTGGGGTGTGGTAGGATTGTAGATTGGGAAAGGAGAATAAAAATATATATCTTTTAGTACTACCTAATTTTCACACAAGTACCCAATCTTTGTAATAAACCAACAACTCTATAAGAGGTTCTGAAGAACGAGGAACACATTGTGCGAAGGTAGGTCCATTTTTTTTCTTGTTTAAAAAAACAACATGAGTCGATCTTAGTATCTCACTTATTTACATGTAAAGCTTTGTGCTTATTGAGAATGGGTATCCTTAGTATATTGGTGGTCACTAACCACATAGTGTATTTTCTATGTCCTTCGTGTGGCTCATATTTCCTAAGGTCTTCTCACAGATGCCTACATTATGAGTTTTACATTCTCTCTTTCATTTTCAACAATCCTAATATTTCCTATTAATAAATATCATTTTTTTCTAATCACTCCCCCTAGGTATTCTATTTGTGAGTTGTAGTGTAAGACTATGGATAGTGACAGGGCTTCCTCAGAAGATACCATTATATACAATCCTTTTAAATAATTTCTCAATTGTTTCCACCTCATTGTGGTTGCCTTTGTGAGTTTAAATGTAAGACCATGGATAGGACTAGGCCTTCCTCACAAAATTTTCTAATACATAAGTCACAATGAAATTACATGTGTCAAATTTGAGATAAGTAGTGATTGATTATATGTTATTGACATGATTTCCATCTTGATATAGTATGTTTTATGCTTACTCCATTGATTTTTAAATTTACTTTCTTATTTTTTGTTTGCATGTAAGATTACAACCACTTTTCTTAAGTTTTTCATACTTCCTAGTTTGAATTAGTGTGATCAATTTAAGTTCATTTATCCAATTTTGTTTCTCTTTTATACTTCTCAACATGATTTATTATGATGGATTAACTTAATTGTTTTGTTTTTATACCATTTTACCTTTCATGTGCCTTCCATTTTATTACATTATTTTCATACATAATGTGATTTTAATTATTTTAAATTGGTACAAATCTTTTACATGGTTTAAAAAAATTGTTATCATTTCTATCATATTTTGGTTTGTTATATTTAGTCATTTTTTGTTATTACATATTTCCCATCAGAATAGAGTGTGTAGTGCATTAGTTTTAGATTTTTTTATAATTTTTCTGAGTCCTTTTTTTCTTTTTAATTTTCTTTTTCTTTTTCATCTTGCCTCCTCCCCCACCATTATAAACAAACCTACTTAGGTTGTGACAGATGGTACCACAAGAACATCTACAGTGGTGAGGTCGTACAGAGCCAACACCCCATTTAAAATGTCATGGTGTGTAGCAATAACTATAGATCCCAATTTGATCTCATTCATCACTAGATCTACAAAACCAAAATGAGATATATATTAGATCACATATATATCTCAAAATCTATCTCTATACTATAACCACATGTAGCTAGTATTCTATATGAAAATCTGAAACCAAAACCACAATATTGCTAACCAATACTAGTGTCACCAATCACTACCTCCCTGTCTACTCAAACACCAAGCATAGTCTCTTCGTTTGCTTGACCCCTGAGTGCCTCCTCCTTGGATCATCTCCACACTAGTGCAATGTTAGTAGTCACTACTCATGTATGCTATGAAACTATATTTAGAAGTGTATTTATAAACTGTTTATATCCTAAAATGGCTACTAGATCATCCTACACTACCTCCCTTATTTGTGTCTTCTCTCGTTGGTAGTGCCTTCATCTATGGTATGGTTGAGGTGGTCACTACTACTACTACTGATGGTTCATATTATATTTCCTATTATGTTGCTTGCTATGTACCTGCATCCACATCCATGTCATCCCCTCCTCTAGTTACCTACTATTATGGTCGTATAGTCCATAGTCTGACACATCATTGCCTAATGATAGGTATCTCCATGTGTAATCCTCCTCCTATCCCCCTCAGATCTCTAACATGTTATGCCCAATAATTAATCACTAATAGAGGGGATGCTAGGTGTGGGACTATGATCTACCATGAAAATCATACCACTAGATGCGGTTCCACCCATGAGGTATAATGACTCATGATCTGTACCCATGCTAGCTCTATTGTAATGGTAAACTAACTAAGTTATATAATACCAATGTGCATTCAGGGCTATAACATGATCTCCTCTCATGTGATATTCTACAATTATAGTACATGGGACACAACCCAAGCTATATAGTCTTGTTTTCATCTTGTCACTTAAGGTAACCTATCATAAACCACATGAGGCAACCCAATTATTTGATACATAAGAAACCTCTCATATATCCAAGAACTCAGTATAAAAATAGGCCCCATGGTATTCTACCCTCTAGAAAACATCCCATACATATCATGCGTGAATTAGACCTAGTGACAACCCTAAAGTCATAAAGTACTCCCTAATCTAAAAGGGGCTGACATAAGGTTATCACCTATAGCAGTACCTTGCCATCTGACTTGTAACACAACACTTATGATGTCATAAGTCTAATAATGGACTTTTATATGTTTGTAATATCTACACACACACACACACACACACACACACACACACACACACACACACACACACACACACACACACACACACACACACACACACACACACACACACACACACACACACACACACACACACACACATTCACACACATTAAACCTCAATCATGGGTATATCCTATCCATGTACATCACCTATAGGGCTAGTTCTTAGCTCTCCTCTAGATCATTTGGTGTCTAAGTAATTCATCCCTCCTATTGGTAGTCCCAACAATTCTTGGACACCTTCTAGTTTGATGCCCACCTTAATGTTATCCTAATCCACCACCCATCATAAAGCGTTGGTCAAATGTTCTCATGCTCTAACGAACATGATAATGAGATAAACACTAAACAAGATGAGCCTCATCTCCATGATGCTTCCAAAGCCTAATGTGTCTAATCATGATTTTCAACATTAGTTAGTTAATCTATTAGATTTGGTATACACAATGCATCTATCATTCATCAATACCTCCAACATTAGTAAAAATATCAAATAACAAAGGATGTATCAGACCTCCATGTAATAAATAATCAAAATACATTCTTAAAATTTTATAAATTAGTCACTTTTGATTTAGTTTCTCAAATTTCTACTTTATTTACTCATTTCAATACTAAATCATCCTTATATTTTATATGTGACACTAGATCAGCTATTTTATTGCTCTAAGATACTATATAGGCCTTGTTATCCAAATTCAACCTCTTTTAGCGATACTACATTGGCCCTCTATAAAAAACTAAATCAACCATGTAATATATAGTCAACCTTTACCCCTTAACAACTAACTCATCCTATTGCTACATAATCAATGACATTTTATCATACTAATTCAGCTCACTGATATGCAGTTAGCCTTACCATTCTACATAATCAACCACAATTTATCACACTAATTCAACTCACTGATATGCAGTTAGCCTTATGAACTTGATTCACTTTATAGACTAAGTCAACTAGGTCAACTCCTTTCATCCACAATGATGATTTTTTGTCCATTTATCATAAATGCCTTAGGCATTTATTGGTCCAAAATCTTCCCAATACCCCATTTTACCCCTAGTCTACCTCAAAACTTCAAAGGGTTAATTTTGATGCCTAAATGTTTACTACCAATTAATTATATATATTTAGCTTAATTTACAATAAAAATACTAAAAAATTTGAAATTTCTAGTTACTTACTTATGCTACACTCACTACGGTCTCCAGGCATCTTCCCATCTCAACTATCATCTCCTCACCATGATGGCTCTATGGTCTCTAACTAGGTGTCTTAGATCTTAGTTTTATCAAAATATTAAACATAAAAAATGAATTATTTTTCACCATATTAATATTTACTATTCTAAATTATTTACCATTCAAATATTTACCATCAAATTCCATCTTTTGATCATATATTTGTTTCTACTAGCTCTTTTTCTAAACTATAAAATGTTTTAGAATCCTGAAATTGCAGAGAATCTTTTAACTTATTATATGTTTATGTTGTAAAATAAATTATTTATTCTTTTTATGATAACTTCTATAGGTTATCCTAGTGTTCTTTACAATAGACACCTTCACACTTCTTATATCTCCTTCTCTATCTACAACACTAAAGTAAGTAAAGGTACATGTTTTTTAAATCTATCATTTTCTTTATCTTATTTTCTCTTTATTGCAATTTATTTAGATTTACCATTGTACATTGCTATGTCATTTTTCCAAATCACCATCTTGTGTTACTCCTATATGACATGTGATGAGCTTTGTGTGGGGCATATATATATATACACATAATATTTTCAAACTTTTTTAATTACTAATGTTTTCTATCTTACAATAATCTACCGAGTCTCAATCTCTCTGAGTACATACCTTAAGGGGTACACTGAGAAAGGGGTGGGTAGACCATTGGTGCTTCACAAGATTTTTGTCCATTTACTACCACTTTATTCCTACACAACCATCTCTTAATTTTTTTTCCCTAATCTTTACCTCCTATTTTGCACATTATTTTAGTCATTTTCTACCTTCATCAGAGCTTTCCTAGCATAATCTCCTTTTTGAATATTTATAATACATTACCATCCCCATCAACCCTATACTCTAATTGACAAAACTCATTTAGGGTATCAATTGGACCTTAGCTGACCTAAACCAGGACCTAATTTGATTTTATCAATAAAAATATATATTAAATTGAGTTGACCCTATAAGGTAAACTTTTCAAAAGGATTATGGTTAGATTCATCTATATATACACCTTCATTTCATCATTTAAAAAAAGAAAAAAAGAATAAGAGATATATATTTTTCATCTTTTTATCCACCATTGAACTTGAGGAACATATCTTAGGGTTTCAATAATTTCTTTGGAGATACAAATCGTATCTTATGGAGAAGTATTTTTTATGCATATATAGGCTATGTAGCCTAGAGCTAATTTATCCTTCTCATCCTTAGATATGACAACAACCTCTTGTGAATCACCTTGGCCAAGGGAGAGATTGAGACTTGACTAGGTTATCTTCAAAGGTAAGTATTCCTAACTTAGTTCCTCCTTGATAATAGTGGATAGATATGCATTTGTACTTTTCTTCCATCCATTAATATTTAGTATAGATCGATGTGAGTATATCTCTTATATGTATGTTTAATTTTAATGTTTATTACCCCCACTTTGTGCCACAAGTTTTGGGGAGCACTAGATTAGATTTTACTTTGCTTTTATCATTTGTACATTTGTGAATATGAAAACATAGGATCTAGTTAATGTTATTGCATAGTTTTGCTTGACTAGAGGCTTTGGAACCCTCCCTAATTAATTTATTTTGGTAAGAGATCCCATGGTTAGGTCTAGTAGATCCATCTTAGTCATGACCCTGAATATCTAACATGTCAATAATCAGAAGTGTAAGTAAGATTTATCTTCTCTAATCTAGGCTAATTTATAGATCATTTGTATTTTCATTTGCATACAAGGTACATATGCTATGTAAGGGGTACTTAAAATTATAAAATATAATCATTTATAGATTTCAAATACTATTATGGACTATCATCATATCCAAGATAGACTATTATTGAGCCAATCTACTATAGTAATTAGTTCACTTTTGAAAATTTGAGTGGATTAAATCACTCGATCTTATCAAATTTATAAGTTAGATTTTATTAAATCATATAACTTCACTAGACTTATAAGTTGTATTTAATTAAATTATACACCATCACCAGATATATAGTATGAGTTGAAAAAATCTCTCACTCTCTCCACTTTATGCACATATTTGGGTTTCACTATTAAGATGAAATAAGCTCAATGGTAATATTTTAGCTCACATTTACACCAATATTGGGGGCATGTTATCTTCATATATATATATATATATATATATATATATATATATATATATATATATATATATATATATATGCACTTGTAGGTTTAAATATGTGCTAATAACAACTTCAATGCTTCATAATGAGGTATCCTTTCAAATCAAATTGATAAAAGGCAAGATGGTTGTATCAACTCACGTGTAATCATAAACTATATATATATATATATATATATATATATATATATATATATATATATATATATGCACTTGTAGGTTTAAATATGTGCTAATAACAACTTCAATGCTTCATAATGAGGTATCCTTTCAAATCAAATTGATAAAAGGCAAGATGGTTGTATCAACTCACATGTGTAATCATAAACTTGCACTTTTTAATTGAAGAATTTAAAATTATTTCAATTTTAGATTTCATATAATTATTATATACTATAACATGTTCTTTGTTATAGGTCAGTCACTAGCAAAGCACTAAAGGCGGGCTCACGTAAAGATAAGGTGTGTTGTACACACCTAGGTACATATTTATTTCCTTTAAACTAAAGATTTAATTAATAAATTAAAGGGGTTGAGAATGTAGATAGAAGATATGATTTATGTATTACCTCAGTCATGTAAACATGGCCTACCTATCATGGCTATACTTTTCATTTATATACCTTCCCAAGACTAAAAGGCTTGCATCCATTATCTCTTTGTGTCTAATTTATTAATATTAGTATAAACGTTGTTGTATTAGTGACATAATACTTTTATGTTGTATAAAAGGATATAAACCTTATGTTTAACCTTCACTAGTAGTTTATGACCTGTACTTATTTTCAACTTGTCATGTCCCCTTTTCAATTGACATGTTCTGAGTTCATGATTAGCCTATTATGCGACCTTCGTAGGCTAATAATATGGATAGAGGGTCATAATGGAGCTTGGCTCGACTTTGATTCACAGGATTTCTTCATTTGATTTTCATTCAGTGTATTTCAGACACATTTGGCTTGAGCTCCTACTTTTTAGGGACATTTGATATGCAGCAGAGCGCCTTTATTATGGCATGGTTATGTGCGGAATCACTCCCTGATTCACTAGCCTCGATCGGTTCGTGGAACCGACATGTATTGAGGGAGATATTAATATTTGATTGATTTAATCAAATATTAATTATTTAGCCTATTTTTAATTAGAAACCCTAATTCTAATTTAAGAAACCCTAATTAGGGCAAGCATATCTTTTGAGGGTATAAGGGTTTCTCATGGAGGCCATTATTCATTATGCTATTGATTATTGATTATTGATTTTGAAGAATTTCTTCTGTGAAGACTGAGCCTAGGGTTCAAGGATTCCTTTTGCATTGGAGAACGTTCCCTCTTCAGTGTGTGCAATTAAGAGGCTGTGAAATATCAGCTGATCTATTGCCAAAGTGAGAGATAGCTTCATCCAGAAGTTATCACAGAATTTCAGGGTTGAGAGATAACTTCGCACAGAAGTTATCATAGATATTCCAGGTATTTATTGCTTTATGTTTTGATTCAATAAATTATACAGCTAGAGATCTACTGTGCTAGAGACAGATATCTTCAGATCAGGGGTTGGAAACAGGGAAGTTGTGCTTAATTTGAGGCCGTACAGAATCTGTACGGGTTCGTACAGACCAGTGCAGGAACCGACCTCGGCAGACAGAGGGTTTCAGTGACCGACATCGGTCGACTGAAGACTGACGTCGGCAGAAAACCGACCGGCAGAGACCGACGTCGGTGAGATATCGACCGACGACGGCGACTGTGTGTCGACACAGAAGGGCCGAAACTTTCCAGAACTCAATTTGCACTACCAGATTTGCAAAGCCAGGGTTTTCAAGACTGTATTTCATATTTTATATGCATATTAGAGGACTGCAATTGTAATAATTTAGAAGGACAAGTGATACAATCTGTATTTGTTATTAAGAGACTATATTATTGTGATCTTTCTGAATTTATTCAACAGCTATTATATCTTGGTTCAAATTTTTTGTGTTGCTATATTTCCTGTTTAGAAGGGGATATTACAGTGGTATCAGAGCTTTGGTCTTTGGTATCATAGTTTTTGTGCAGATAAGAGAGCCCCTAAGTAAGGGACATCACAGTGGTATCAGAGCTAAATCCTGCCAGCCTGAGGGTCTATAGATCTTATGCAGCCACAAGAGTTGGGACCACACAGGTATAACACACGCAGCCGAGCCTTGCTTGAAGGTATCCAGTTGTTAGATCAGAGACCGATCATCATGAGTGACAGACGTGAGGGCAGCCCACCCAGGGGCCACAGGTATGATGCTGATCAGGCCACCAGAGAGTTTTAGCGTGTTATGATTACAAGCCAACAGCAGATGGCTCAGACACTACAGGGACTTATGACCATGTTAGAGAGAATGAATGCACCTGATGGACAGAACAGGGACCAAAGAGATGATAGGAGTGCTACGGTTAATCAGAGACCACAACAGACTCACTCCAGAACAGCTGATAGACCTACACGCCCTTCATTTATTCAAGAAGAACCAGAGGTACCAGCAGAGGAGGAGGCAGGGAATTCTCCATTTGCAGATGTATACATGGCTGCAAATGATGAGTGGGACTTATTACCTCCTCATATCCAGGAGAGAACAACCTTTGATCGTTTTGTCAATTTGAGGAGAGAGCACTATAGATTGGCTAGACAGGACAGGAGACCTAGAGTCCAATTCAGTGAGCTGCAAAAGGCTACTGGTAAGCTTTCTTTGACTACTTTTGACGGCAGCGGTAAGACGACAGCTCAAGCTTGGGTTCATAAGCTTGACACCTTTTTGGCGTTGAGACCAATGTCAGAGATAGATGCCATCAAATACGCCACTTTGCACTTAGATGGAGTAGCACATGATTGGTGGTACCATGGTATGGTAACACTTCAGCATAATCAAGTGACAGAGTACCAGGGCTTTGTGGATAGATTGGTTGAGTGGTTTGACAGGAGAGATCCCGAGGTTTACTTCCGAGATCTGGCACAGTTGAGACAAACAGGTAGCTTGGAGTCCTTCATTGGTGAGTTTCAGAGATTAGCAGTCATGGTACCCAATATTTCAGAGCGTAGATTGGTAGTTCTCTTCATAGAGGGATTGACAGAGCCATTGAGGGGTTGGATCAAAGCCTTTGATCCTCCTTCATTACAGGTAGCTATGAGGAAGGCACGTGATATGGAGATGGCAGCCCCATCCAATAAATCTAACACCAAAAGTACTTCTTCTTCTAGAGACCATAAGCACTCCCACGGGGATACGGAGAGACCAGATTTTAACATAGATAAATCCGGAGTTAAAAATGATTCAAAGGCCAATCCAGCAGCACCACCTTTGGATCGTGAGGCGCTTAATGATCTACGCAGGAAGAAGCTTTGTTTCTACTGCAAAGGACCATATGATATCCATCACGATTGTCCTTTGAGGCCTAAGGGCAAGGCGAATCGTATGATGTGGATATATTATGAGGATTTAGATCCTGAGGATTCCGAACAGCATAACAGTTCTGAGGGGGCAGAGGCAGAGGCTTCAGGGCCTAATGCAGAGGCAGAGTTAGAGCTTCACCTACAGGAGGCACGCATATCCAGCATTCAGTCGGATGAGTCATTCAGACTCCGTGGAGTTTTGGCAGGGCAGAAGGTTATCACCCTTCTTGATACAGGAGCCACTCACAATTTCATAGATGCTAGATTTGTGGAGAAGCGTGGACTCACTACTGAAGATTTTGAGGGCATCAGAGTTAAGGTAGCCGATGGTCACACTCTTAAGTGTGAGCGTATGATTAGAGACCTCCCATTGCGCTTGAACAACTATGAGTTCAAGGCTGATTATTATGTGGTAAACATGGGGGATATAGACTTAGTCTTGGGTATGAAGTGGCTTCATTCATTTGAGGAAGTTACTCTTCATCTCAAGGACATGGAGGTTCTCTTTAATGTTGATGGGACGACACATATTCTTAAGGCAATACGAGGCAGCAGCTTCAGATATATGTTCTTTCATCGGATGGAGGTACCTATACCACATAACATGATGGAGGGTGATGACGAGGGCACATTGGCACCAACACAGGAGAGGTATGAGGACGAGCTTGGCCTTGAGGGGAGTTCGATTCAGGAGTTGTCACATGTGGTGAGGACTCAACTTTCTGTTACAGTCGGGACACAGGTTGATGATGATATGACTATGTCTAGCCTTCACAATCCAGTTTTAGATATTATTCAGGTACGGAGTTTGCTTGCAGATTTTCATTTATGGATTGGATGTTGGGATGGACATGGCATGGGATTCGTGTTAATTGACAGTGGTGGAGATCCTAACTACATTTGGGATCCAGGTGGATGGATTGATTTGTCATTCAGTGATTGCTTGAGGGCAAGCAATTTCAGGAGGGGCGGATTGTCATGTCCCCTTTTCAATTGACATGTTCTGAGTTCATGATTAGCCTATTATGCGACCTTCGTAGGCTAATAATATGGATAGAGGGTCATAATGGAGCTTGGCTCGACTTTGATTCACAGGATTTCTTCATTTGATTTTCATTCAGTGTATTTCAGACACATTTGGCTTGAGCTCCTACTTTTTAGGGACATTTGATATGCAGCGGAGCGCCTTTATTATGGCATGGTTATGTGCGGAATCACTCCCTGATTCACTAGCCTCGATCGGTTCGTGGAACCGACATGTATTGAGGGAGATATTAATATTTGATTGATTTAATCAAATATTAATTATTTAGCCTATTTTTAATTAGAAACCCTAATTCTAATTTAAGAAACCCTAATTAGGGCAAGCATATCTTTTGAGGGTATAAGGGTTTCTCATGGAGGCCATTATTCATTATGCTATTGATTATTGATTATTGATTTTGAAGAATTTCTTCTGTGAAGACTGAGCCTAGGGTTCAAGGATTCATTTTGCATTGGAGAACGTTCCCTCTTCAGTGTGTGCAATTAAGAGGCTGTGAAATATCAGCTGATCTATTGCCAAAGTGAGAGATAGCTTCATCCAGAAGTTATCACAGAATTTCAGGGTTGAGAGATAACTTCGCACAGAAGTTATCACAGATATTCCAGGTATTTATTGCTTTATGTTTTGATTCAATAAATTATACAGCTAGAGATCTACTGTGCTAGAGACAGATATCTTCAGATCAGGGGTTGGAAACAGGGAAGTTGTGCTTAATTTGAGGCCGTACAGAATCCGTACGGGTTCGTACAGACCAGTGCAGGAACCGACCTCGGCAGACAGAGGGTTTCAGTGACCGACATCGGTCGACTGAAGACTGACGTCGGCAGAAAACCGACCGGCAGAGACTGACGTCGGCGAGATATCGACCGACGACGGCGACTGTGTGTCGACACAGAATGGCCGAAACTTTCCAGAACTCAATTTGCACTACCAGATTTGCAAAGCCAGGGTTTTCAAGACTGTATTTCATATTTTATATGCATATTAGAGGACTGAAATTGTAATAATTTAGAAGGACAAGTGATACAATCTGTATTTGTTATTAAGAGACTATATTATTGTGATCTTTCTGAATTTATTCAACAGCTATTATATCTTGGTTCAGATTTTTTGTGTTGCTATATTTCCTGTTTAGAAGGGGATATTACAGTGGTATCAGAGCTTTGGTCTTTGGTATCATAGTTTTTGTGCAGATAAGAGAGCCCCTAAGTAAGGGACATCACACAACTCCTCATATGCTTACATCCCAGATAGACACATGCATCAACACAACTATCTAGTCTCCTACAAAGTGTCTAGTTTCAAAAGAGTCATCAAATTTTCAAAAGGATGTTATAAGTGATTTAATGTGATATATTTAAAAAATGGACTAGATATATACAATATCAACCCTTATTCATTATTCACCTAACAATCACTTAAAACTCACAAAGAAATATACCAAGAATCGATTAATCAAGTATTCAATTTAGTGAACCTACACTATTTGTTGCTATTCCTATATCAGTAATAGGATCAATAATTATATAGGTATGAAGCATTCCAAATGTATACCATGAGCTATATTTTCCAAGTTATAAGATATGTCATTGCATATCTTTGATTATGACATATATTTATTAGCTTTGTCAGTCTTGGCAACCACACAAAATAAAAAATGTTTAGAATGTTTATATATACAATAATTTTACTAGAAATAATAATTTAAAAACACATGCACTTCAATATTTTATTTATGGGGGATACTTGTTTATGTGATCATTTGATGGATAATTAATTTGATGCTTACATTCTCATCCTCAGTTAGCAATTTAATAAATGTATGATAGTGAATGTGGCATAAAATTAAATGGAAAATTAGTATCATATAAATTAATTTAAATAGGTTACTATTGACATGCCATGGAACATGAATGTCAAGGATATGTAAAATTATGTGAAAATGCCAATTAACTTAAACCATGTACCTTCACATGAGCTTCAACCTATCATTTTTACCTAGCCATTTATACTTTTGGGGTTTGATTTCATAATAAAAATAAATCCAGAGTCAATAGGTGGGAATAAATTTATAATTACAACTATTGAATATTTCACTAAGAGGGTTAAAGTTATACCTTTATAGTCTTCTACAAGCGAGGACATGTTGGTTCTTGATAACACATATCATCTCTTTCTTTGGGATTACATAAAGTATCATTAAAAATAATGGTTCATATTTCAATAATAAAACTAAGAATTGTTTTTCACTAAATATAAGATTCAAACTACATTTTGTACCTCTTATTACCCTTAGTGAAATGCATTAGCAAAAACTACAAACAAGACTATAAAAAAAATATTGAGTAAGAAGATTACAAAAATTGGTGATGCCTTGGCATCACCAAATAGTTTATGCACTATGGTTTTATAACATGAACATTAATACACGCAATGGCGTTATCCCATACTCCTTGTTTTATGTAGTATAATTTCAACTTGCAATAGAATTAGAAATTTGATATTTATGGGTATCCATCAAATGGCTCATTATAGATGATTAATATAGATAATAGTGTTTACACGAGTTATAATGAATGGATAGTACACACATACATGTGGAAAAACATTTAAAAATATATCAAATTAAGATTCAAGAGGCATACACTAGAAGTAATCACATCATACAACCTAAATTTGGTGACTTGATTTTAAAAGAAAATTTAAGGAATGACAATGTGATAAAAGAAACCAAGGTCAAGTAAGCCAAATTGGTTAGGTCCATAAATTATTATATAAATTTTAAGTACAATTTTTATCACTTGGGTTCACTTGAAGTAAAATAATTCAATATTCAAATGAACATTATGCGTGTACAATGGTTTTAGAATTAAATAATTCATATGATTTTGAGATATGAAAAGAAACAATAAACCAAAAAAATAGAAAACTCCAAAAAAAAATTAAAAACTGAAGACATGTGCATTATATATGTATTTTGTTTACATTGGCTAATTTTGTACTTCATATATTCAATACTTATATATATCTAGTTTCATATAAAATATTCTAATCAAGTATAACTGATTGAGTTTCATATCATATCGGTTGTCTTTTCAAGATGCAATTAAAGGTGGTGATATTGTCTTAGACCTAGAAACATCACACAAATAAAACAATTGTAATCCAGATAGTCACACATTTAAATATTTTTTTATTCTAGTAGATTTATTACAATGATAACATGTTATTCATTATCATATTTGAACCATTCATATGAATTATATATCTTGTTTACATCATAACAAGTTCACTGGGGCATCATTTTACACATGTTTTATGATTTTATGACTATCTGTATTATTCCATACTTCAGTACATTACATTATAAAATCATTTTCTCAAGCATTTTCACATTGTTAGATTACTAGATACCCAAATTACTAAATATACTAATGTTACAATTTTATAATGAACTGATCAACTTCACTTATTCATGCATGATTTCTGTGTTTGTTTTTTTACTTCATTATCTATGTGTACTTAACTTGTATAGATTGTATATATTTGAGCATGTATTTTTTCATGGATCTAAGACATATTGGGTGATTCTATGTGTGTGAGTGACGTCTAAAAATTTCCCTTGTTTTTGACCCCTTGGCATTTTTTCATGATTTATGTCCTTTTGTGTGTACCCTTTGTGTGTGTCATGGACATGATTACTGTTAGCCTAGTTTGCTTAGTTTTTTGATGCCATGTTGGGCATCATGCATCTTCATATATTTTAAATTCCATAATGGATATCATACATCCTACTTGAGTTAATTTATATTGGTTTCAAATCCTCGGTATATGATCATTTTCACTACATTCTTAATTGATAGCTTATATCTCAACATGACACCATGTATGTTTAGTTCTACACACAAATTATGTTACTATATTGCTTAGTTTATCTATGATGATTTCATAATATTAAATTTTACCATTGTTTCTCTAGATTTAAATATTTCATATAACATCATTCACATAATTTTTATTATTTTGATCTAAATCATTGCATAGGATTCACAACTCACCTCAAAAGAGGGGGTATAAGAGTGGCTTCTCTTAGAGGCTAAGTTACAATAGTACATCAATGCATATATTAAAAAATATATCTGTTGATCACATTCACACCCAATTTTACTCAAAAATTACGTTCAAATAATAATGGTCCATTTAGACAAGGGTGTAGGCCAATCATATCCATAATAGTGCATTGTCATCATAGCATTGAAGAAATAGTGGCTTCTATAATTTCTCATAATCGCAATGATTTACAAGGATTTTTTTTAGTAGAGATAGAAATTATTTTATATTAATACTTATACTTGTCTTATATTTTCTAAAATTTGGGTCATCAGTGTGGCATATGTTCAAGGTTATCACACAAGTTTTTTCTCATAGAATAACACGCCATTACTCAATTTTAGAATCAATATACTCAAATATAAAATTGAGGTCACATGCATAAAACATGACCAGCTTGTTTTGTATTATTTTCACATAAGGAATAATTATCCATGTTATTCTGTATGTTGTATACACCACACTCAAATCATACTATTTTTATAGCAAATTTTAACCATTTTGTGCTAGTTTTTCACTAGAAATGAATATTGTTCTCTTTTTAATGGTTGATTCACATTTTTGCACCATTTTTTCATGCCAAAATATTTCAAGTTACTCTATTACCTTGGGTATGTGCTAATGGATTCAAGAATACCTTGATTTATTAAACACACTCTCCTTTCAATGGGGATTTGGGAATGTATAATCCAATCTAAGTTCTTCAATGAAAAATAAATATCCAAGATTCCTACCCTCTAGAGTCACCAACTTTGCACAAGAAAACTTAATAGTTTTTATTCTAAAAAAATTGCATTAATTCATAAAAATTTGATATATATGTTTCTTTTCTTTAATTTTCTATTTTCATCCTATGCAAAGATTGATTTTTACATGTTTCATTACAGGTTTGCATGAAGCACAATTTATCGAATGAACTATATTGAAGATTATTTTTCATAGGTAAGTTAAGTATAACCCTTTTTTTTTTACTTTGGTTCTTTTTCTTTACTTCATTACTACAACAAAATAGGAGGTAAATTAAAAACATAAATTAACATTTATTGCTAAAATAATGCACTTGTGGTTACTCCTTATACATATCAAGCTCAAACTCAATTCTACTATCCTTGACTACCATTCCTTCACTTCTATGTGGATAACCTATTCCTTGAAAAAATCTAATGATTTAGTAAATATTCATATTCTTCATTCCAAGTCGCCTAAACTCACTATTGGATAGGTCAAAACTTTTTATTTTTCCATCTATGCTCCTCATATAAGGCCATACCTTCTAGATAATCCCACTCATTGGTAGTGTTTTAATATGTTAGTTTCTTACTCCCTTCAAATAATGGTTAGTTTATCAAATTAAAATATAACTTAACAAGTCATCCCACATATTTTTCAAGTCTCATCCAAATGAATTTTAAAATTATCTCTATAAATGCCCACATTTTTTGTCCATTTATTCACTATAAAACCATATGATTGAAAGGCAAAATATTATCTAACTACACAATGAGAGGAAATCACCTATTCTTATGAATACATAGTCCACACAACCCAAGTACCCCTGAGCTAAGTCTAAATAAACTTTAAAGGTCACAAGTCATTATTGAATCCCTTAATCACTTTAGGATTACAACAATAGATAAAATTTCACTAGTTTTTCACACACGCCGCCATAACAAAGGATAACTAAACATGGAGTTTATCTTATCTAGAATATTAATATGTAGTTAATGATCAACATAATGGGTGTTGAGGTAAAACATAAGTTCAACTACTAACACATTTTCCCACTTATTCTATTAATTTTTCATGGTCTATTGATCTATAGCTTTAAGTCAAGAAGACTACACATATCATATTTTGATAAAAATTAAATGACCTCGATCACACACATAACACCTATAGGCAAAAAACAATTGATCTATTTTTATATCTAAATCTAAAACCCTACATAATGTTAGGCTGCCCTAAAAACCTTAGTGTAGGTTATCCTCATCTAAATAGTAAGGCCTTGTCATAGGAACATGTGAATCCCTATTATTGATTCAACATGACCTCACACATTCATATAGTCAGTTTCACACTTGTACATATAGTTCTTAATCTCTAATTCATGGTTAAGTTAACTTTCTTTAGTGCATTCCCCTTTTATAATATTTCAAACTTTATCAAGTTATAAATTAGATTTTGTCCTTAGAGGCTATGGTACCTTAGAGCGCACCAAGTGACATCTATGACCAGTAGCCTCATAACCCTCTTCAACTCATCAGTCATAAAAAACATCTATAGTGTTCGAGGTTGACTACCCATCCTCCCAAGAAAACAATCCTTGATCAAAATGATGGATATTCTTGACACATTACATTGCGATGTTATATATATGGTTTATCTCATCCTACAGATAAATGATCTCTATGTAGGGGAATTCTTGGTCACTTGAAAGGGGGATCACTACCCTTGCCATTTTTGAAGGTCATATATCACTTCTTGAAGCACATATCTATATTATTGGCATAACACCAAAGCCTTCCTACAAGTGTTGGGTTGTTATCCTGTTTAGCCAATTTGATAACCTCAAAGTTAATAAAGAATTTGCTACCCATAATATTTATAATGGTGCACATGATAATTTTGATTGGCTACACTCAGGTTTTAATAGCCATAAAGAGTACATGGGGAGAAGTCCTCAAGGTTGGCCTACCCATCTTTTCCCATGTGTTCTTAGTTAGGATATTGACCTCTATGCTAGCGTTGATCAACACCTCACAGATGGACCATACATCAATGGTGGTATTTACTAGTAATTTTGGTCATACTATGCATTCTTAGTATGCCTTACTTCATGTACCCACTCAATATTCAACATAACAACCTCAATTACATGGGGCTTAATAACCTCACTTTACTTTCTCCCTGCATGCTCTTAGATCAAAATTTTTAGTAGGGGAAGCATCCTTTATTTTTTAGTAGGAAAAAAATCTCTATAAGCTCTTGTACTTTTGCATCCTAACTATTTTGATTTTTATATGAGGTGGTAGCCTATGCTTCTAGATCTCTATCTAGTTAGATTTTTCCCTATAGATTTTGTATTACACTCATGGATTATTGTAGGATGTCTTTCTGACATATAAGGCCAGGGTAAGGCACAAATTTTGGCTCAAGCCATTTTATGTGCTCATTATAATTTGGTTCACCATATTCTAGGTGTAACTCTTATGTTGGCATAGTTGGTGGCTAAGTGGTGAATCCACTCTGTGTGATTGCCTCCACTTTGATTGACTATGTGCTTATTGGTTAAACATTTGGTGCCCATTTCATATCTTTAAGCTCATGCTTGATCATCCCTATGCCCCTATCAGCATCGAGTATAATTTAGTCAACCTTTTATATAAGTTAGGGCACTCCTTGATTGCATGTAGTCTTAGATAATACCTATAGGTTAGATGTGTTAGGGAGTACCATTGATAGTGCTCAGTTGACCCTCACTTGTAACATGATCATGATGGGAATCTTCCTCTACCACATCCTCTAAATCATCCCCTAATGCTTCTTTAGTTCCTATAAATAACATTATATTGAACATCAGTTCCTATAAATTCCTTCTCTCTTTCTACCTCCTATAAGAATTATTTTTGACAACATCAATATGTGCACATAAATGTTGTTTCATGCCTCTTCTTCCTTGTCTCTTAATGGATTCACAATGAACATTTTCCTTTTTCTAGACACTATGTGTTCACCCTAACATAACATACAACTTTGTTTACAAACTACCATGGTTTCCCCAAAATTATTGTTCACCTTACCATAACAAACAACTCTGGTGACACCATACTTTGGCTATATACGTGCATATCTAAAAAAATTCCAAGCATTTTTAGTTCATCAATATTTGGTAAGTTTTTTTGTAGCTATGACACCTTGTGAAAATTAGGGTGCACTACTTTTTTAGAACCAAAATTTTACACCATCTTGTATGATACCAAATTATCTATGTTCTATTATCCTTGATCTAGCACTACTTGACTCCTTGTTTAATTTTTTTTGGAAGATACTATTTATCAATATAAGTTCACTATCCTCTAGATTCCACTACACCCTCTATCATGATATTTTATTTGTAATCTAGGTCCTAATAATTTTATATTGATCCAATGGAATCCACATATCCATACATGACATAAACACTAGATTCAAACCTTTTGTTGTTCTCACTTTGCACCTCAGTACATTCATGAACTTTATGCCCATATTATCCACAAATAAAAATGTTCCAAGGAATATTATTCTACTTCTTCTACTAAATTTTATGTGCTCTTTGGACATGCAAGATCCACCTCCTCATATGTATACTTGTTATCCAATGCACCTATACCTTTTCTCTTATGTGTGTGCATTACTTCACCTAATGGTTGTCTCTCTTTCATAAATTTTATTACTTATCCTAATTCCACCTAGTTCTTCTCCTTGAACATTAAATCCTCCAACACTCTATTATCTATGCAAAAATGTCTCCATATCTTTGAGCATAAACTAGCAAGCTTCCTCTAATTTCCTTATATTTTTCTTTAATTATGAACTTCCTTCAACCAAAGTGTTATATGACCCTTCAAATTGGTTTGGAAAAATTTAACTCTTTATGGAGATCTTATGTCATCAAAATTGAAATACTCTTGAATATCTTTGATCGAGGAAATGAGTTTTGTATGGTTTATGTTTACTAAAAAATAAGGTGCACATCTACCTTTGTACCTCTATCAATCATCATGAAAACTATCAAGAGTCTACATTTTAATACATCCATGTATGTTTCGTTATCTTCATGATCTTCCTATCCTTTGGTTAGTTGCTTCTCTCTTCAACATCACTTTGGTCATTCCTTGTTATGAGATCCCTTCCTTTGATGTCCTCGACAAAATTCAACCTTATCTTCAAAACTCTTAATACATTCAATCCTTTATTGAGGACCTTAGATACATATGCTAATATAATGCACCCTCTACCAATGACTCTCCTTTGAGTCATATTGACTCTTTTTTTCACAAATAAAATTATTTCAAAGATCTTAGCTCATAATCCTAACAAGGAAGCATCTTTCCACACTCTAAATGTCTCAAAACATTGCTCTCATACTAAACATGGTGAATTTATAAGGATAGGGTTTTATATGAGGGAAATACTTAACCTAGAAGCTATGTGAACACATAAACTAGATATAAAAAACACTAAAGGTATTAATATATTAGTGCAAACAAATTATAGTTTCTAAAAACTGTGTCAGCTAGAAGTTGTGTTATTATAATAAATTTACAAACTCAATCTTATCTATAGAATAATGGAGTCTTTCATACTTCCCTTCCTCATTTATTCCATAGTTATTTATATGAATTTGAAAACATGCCTTTATATAGGTATCTTTAAGTATGACATATCAAAATGGTTTCATGTAATTTCCCAGGCAATCCACCACACATCCCCATAGCTTGTGTGCTTTCCACTTAAATTTAAATGAGAAACATGTGTCCTTTGTATCCATATCTAAGAAACTTGGATTCAATAGTCCAACCCTAAAATTTTGTAATCAAAATTTAACTTTCTCTAATTTATGTTAATGCCCTTTCCTATACACCAAAATCTTCCAAAATACTCCACTTAATAGATTATCTCATCCAAGTGTTTTAAGTGTTAAATTATTTTTGTGCCATGTATATACTGGCGTTGTGCACTTACGTTCAGTGGATCCTTCAAAATTTCTTGTAACATCATTTAAAAACATTGTCTCTCCTCTTTTCTATTGCACATGAAATACTTGGTGTATGTAAATCTATAAATCCTTATATGCCTCTTGAAATTCATGCCTATTTCAAGTGGATGATGTGTTCATAGATTTTTGTGCTTGTTTTCAAAAGTATTATTTATCTTACATTTTTTTAATAATTTTTTTCTCAACTGTTGATCTATATGTGTAATCCTTTATGTAAACCTTATTCAAAATATATCTTGTAACTGACTATTGGTGTCCTAGATTTCACCATAGCTAAGCAAAGGGGTTGTTTAAGTCCTTTTAAAAAATCTAGTCCAACATAAGATTGACCCTATGCTATGGGACACCTAAACTTCGGTTATTTGTCTAAAGAAAGATGGATTTATTATAGATCTATCACCTAAACTAGACCTAATCTAACACTTGCTTGGAAAATAAATAGAGAGATATAACAAGATATGAAAGCATATAAAATGAGTTGATGCACCCATAATTTGAAAACTTATACTTTTTAAAAAATACACTATGAGACACATTCAAGACCAAAGAATATCAGTCCCACATAATTATTTCATAATAAGGGATTGATGAGTTATTAAACTAGCATGAGAGGGTAGATAACCACTTTCAAGCTAAACAAAAAACTATAAATTGCACCTAAAATGACCTATGAGAGCTACCAAGCACTTTTTTAAAGTGAAAAAAACTTAGACACATATAAATAACATACATTCAATTAACCATAGTACATGAATTCATAAGACACACTTGAATTTAGTTTACAAAATGATGGAATTCAATCTTTATTGCATCAAAATGAGTTATAGTACAAATTTTGGCATAGCCTAAGCAAGCCAAAGCATAAGAGTCTATTATCTAAAATGTCAAATATTTCTTCTCTAAAAATTTTAGAGATCATAACATGTGGTAGAAGTTGGAACACATATAGAAAAAAAGGAAGAGAGAGAGGGAACCGTGATGTATTAGCACAAGTTCAAGGATGTTGAATCATGACCTTATCAATAAAGAATAAAATATATAAAAATAATTGAATGATAATTGTCCTTATCCATCTACCCAATGTCCTTCTTGTAACTCCATGTCATTATCCATATGATTTTCTAATGTAGAACATGTCTTGGAATTGACATAATCATGCCACATCTTTTTTGGGTGGCTATCGATACCTCCTTATTGAAAATGTGACCATAATGTTAGGTGAGACAACTCTCCATGATCATGCTTATTTTTGTATTTATTACAATATCATACACAGGTCTATTATAGGTGAAACCAATCTAATTATTGGTTTTCACATAGTCACAATATCCATCGAAACCTACAAATTGCTTGATCTTGCTTCAAAATCACTAGCCCATCTTTGATCTCTAAATTACTATATAAGAGAATTATTCTACATATAAACCCTATGAGAGATGAGAAGATATTATATAGAAGGATCCTCCATCTTAAATCAAATAACATATCAATAGAATGACCCCATAACAGGGTTGACAAGTTCTACATTATCGACTAGAGGTCTTGTTTAACATTAATGGCAGTGGAGCCTTATCTTCAAACATTTTTCTTGCATGAATGCATCAGTTATTGATCGAGATATAATGGACATATGGGCCCTTAATATTTTTTTTCCGAGGTAAAAAATTGGTTCGTCAACCTTCAATAGAAGCTATTTAAATGTTATAATGAAATTATGGGCCTTAGTGCTCAATGAAAGTCCACTATTCATAGATATATATGATTTATGGAGGATGAATTATTATTATCATATGAATATTTTATGATAGTAACATGATCGATTGAGTTACACTCATTTCATACATCAAATACAATTTCTTGAATGGTTCAAATGAGGCACATGGCATGTCTTTGTGATGCATGCATTGAATTGGTTTGGACTGACTATGAGTCATAATAATGGGTGCATGAATTGAGTTATATGACTCTAGTTATAATTGACACGTATTAGGTTTAACTATCATTACAAATTAAAGCGCTGACATCATCACGTGACTTTGACCATGTATCTAATCTAGTAAAACCAAGTATAATCTATTGAACATGTGTTTCATGTATTAAAATTGGTAAATATATCAACATATAATGTCCTTAAATCATGTTTTATTTTGTGATACAATGGATGTTTATGTAGTTATTGTAGATGAGGATAATGAGGAGGGGATAAATGACTACATTTGATAGTATGTAGAGGAAAAACATAAACTAAATTCTACAATCACATATGGGGAAAACATTCACTATCTTATTAGGTCTATTGTAATTACTAGAACTTGGCTTCAACACTATCTTATAAAAAATTCAAATGTATGGTTGTTTGAATACTATGAAGTACATAAGAAGATACTCCATAATTAAAATTTGGTTTTTGAAAAAAATGCTCCATTGCATATATATCAGGGTAGTCTATTGAAAATGACTCTAAGGAAAGTTCATTAATCTCATCATGAAGAAATTATAGCTACTATAAAGAATAGAGCCGATTTTAGTGTTTCTTTCAATTGAAATCGCAATGTATGTTAAGTTCTCAAATGAAAATGTGTTTAATTTTATCAAATTTTATTTATTTATTAGGTATTACTTATAAATTTCAATTTAATGCATATTAACATCTTCTTTGTAGGTTAGTGTTGCCAAATTATCTTCCACCTTCACATGGTTGGCATCATTAATAGATAATTCCATATTCTCTAATCTAAGAAAAGCTTTCAATTCATGTAGATGATTAAATATTTTACTTTATAGTTCATGTAGATTAATCCACCTTCATGTGGTTGGCGTCATTAGTAAAAAATCATCTTACATCTAGGGACATGTGGTCTTGAGGCCCAAATAGGTGCTTTGTCCCTAACTAGTCATACTCGAATGCCAAAAAAGATACATTTTAGGACTGATCACTAAATCCTATATCGTATTTTCATCGATGATTTTAAATCCAAGATTTTTGGGGTGTAAGTACATGACCTCAACACACACATGATGGTTCTTTTTTTTATTGATATGACTTATGGTTTTAATTTTATCGATGTCTAAAATTTACCTAAAAAACACCAATTTTACCTTGTAGGGACAAGTTGTGTTGAGGCTAGAATGGGTGCTCCATATCCTAACATAGAATATATGAATGATAGGAATGTATTAATATAGGTTAATCCTAACCCTTGACATGGTGGAGATGTTATTTTCACCCACAAGAACCTAGAGATAGAGATCTTCTATGGTGGCTTACAACCTGCATCTAGGGATAAGTGGCCTTGAGGCCAAAACAAATGCTCCATCTCATAACTTGGCATAATTTGATGCCAATAATGTGGTAATATAGCTTAATTCCCATCCCCAACATGCTTTATATGCAATTTCTCATCCATGAGCCCTTAGAGATAGAGATATTGCATTGTGGCTTGCATCTTACATCTAGGGATAAATGGTCTTGAGGATAAAATAGGTGCTCTGTCTCTTAAGTAGGCATATGTAGATTCCAAGAATGGGGTCCTATAGGTTATTCTCTAACATTGGCATGTTGGTAATGTCATTTTAAACCCATGATTCCCAAGAGATAAAGATATCACATTATGACTTGCATCTTGACAACATTTCTTATCAATGTTGCATGAGGCCAAAATTGTTGAAAAAAAAGGGTATCCTCATGGATTCAAAGGTCATGGTTGTGGGGAACACATGTAAATTGTACATATTGAGGTGTTTAAAGTCATGGATTAAAAAGTGGAGGTACCAAAAGTAGAAATCTCTATTGGAGGTAAATACTCTGTCTCTTAACTACATGAATGTTGCATTTTAGAAATAATCATTGAATCATCTACCATGAGTTCCTCGATACTTTTCAATCTGAGATACATAGGGTGAGAGTAGAATAATTTGATACACACGTGATGGATCTTTTATTTTTTGGATATAACTTTTGGTTTTAGTTTAACGACTATCCAAAGTTTGCTTTAAAATTACTAGTTTTGCCTTGTAGGGACAAGTGGTCTTGAGGCCAGAATGGGTGCTTCATATCCTCACCAAGTATACTCAAATCACAATAATGTGGTCCTCAATTTTAATCCCCACCCTTGACATGGTGGTGATGTCAGTTTTCACCCATAATCCATGAGAGATAGAGATCTTCCACTATGACTTGCATCTTGCATCGAGGGACAAGTGGCTTTGTGGCTAGAATGGGAGCTCCATCTCCTAATTAAGTGTAATTAAATGCTAATAATGTAGTAATAGAGGTTAATCCCCACCCTAAAATGGTGGAAATGTCATTTTTCACCTAGATCCCATGGAGATAGAGATATTTCACTATAGATTACATCTTGTATCCAGGGATAAGTGGTCTTAAGGCTAGAATGGGTGCTTTGTTTCCTAAACAGGTGTACTTAGATGTCAAAAATGGGGTATTCAAGGTTAATCACCACTAATGATGTGGTTGTGATGTTATTTTTCACCTATGATCTCTTGGAGATAGGTATATCACATTATGGATCTCGTCTTGACAACATTTCTTATCAATGTTACAAGAGGCCACAATTATTGTAAAAAGGGTATCCACATATATTCAAAGGCCATGGCTATGGGAACACATGAAAATTACACATATTGAGGTATTGGGATTAATGTATTTCTAGTTGGAGGTCTTGGAATCATAAATATCTAGTGGAGGCAAATACCATGTCTATTAACTACATGAAAATTACATTCTAGGACAGATCACTAAATTATCTTCCATGAGTTCCTAAATGATTTGATATTTGAGAGCTTCAATTTACAATTAGAGGAATTTGACACACATGTGGTGGTTCTTTTAGTTTATATATATGACATATTATTTTCTTTTCATATTTGTCTAAAGTTTGCCTTAAAAACACCATTTTTGCCTTGTAGGGATAAGTGTTCTTTAAACTAGAATGGGTGCTCTATCTTCTAACTAGGCATAATCTAATGCTAGGAATGCTATCCTAAAAGGTAATCCCCACCCTGACATGGTGGTGATGTCATTTTTCTCCCATGAGCCCCTAAAGATATATATCTTGCATTGTGTCTTGCATCTTACATCTAGGGACAAGTGTCCTTGAGGCCAGAATGAGTGCTCTATCTCCTAACTAGGCATACTTTGATGCCATAAATGTAGTCCTTAAGGTTAATTCTGACCCATGACATTTTATCTCTCTTGAATAGATGGTGGAGTGTCTAGTGTGGTGATCAACTAAACAAACAAAATATCATTGTTAGTCACTTTAATATATGTATAACACCATACATGTACAATGAACCATAATATTAATTAATTCTTAAAAAACACCTTTATATAGGTATACACCGTCATAATAAATGTAACACACATGTTCTTATGGATTCTAAAATATTATTGCAACATAAAAAGTTCATATACATTATTGAGCTTTCTACATGAAAAATAATTGTTACCTTTTAAATTATAGCAATATTTTAAATTTAACAAGTTAGACAATTTTTTGCAATAAGTAAAGTATTAAAGTTACCAAGGAAGTTGTAGCAAAGGTGACTAGATCAAATGTAGATAGTTAAAACATAGTGAGGTTGATATCATATAGGCCCAATGAAATACCACCATGATTGGGCTTCATAATATCCTCTTCCTCCTTAGGTCTAGTGCATATAACACCATATGATCTGTAATAGTGATCTCATCGAGTAGAAGCACTAGACAAATCCTCACCACATGCACCCTCGCTGAAAAGAGTATGAGAAATTTAGATCATTTGGTGAATAAGGGTGTCAGTAAATGCCTTAAGAGCATGTAAAGTATCAATCTATATAGTGTCCTTGAATATAGAGGGTAGATTCTCAAGAGAATGTGGTTTGTCGATACATACTCTTACAAGCTGATGAAGTGCACAACGTGCACCTGACCTATCTTGTACAAAGCCATTTCCACTACCAAAGAACTCCAAGAAATAAAAATGATTTGGAATTTCATTCAACACAAACTTAAAATATATTTTTTACAAAAAAATACATCAAGACCTCATTATTTTTGAATGATGGGTGATCAAATAGCATCCCTTATCAATCCAAAAAGTTTAGTTTGATCAATAGATAGTGCACCAGTGGATTAGAATCTATTTGGCCATCACATCTAATGATGCACCAATTTTACCATAAATGAATAAGGCATAAATTTGGGCTTTGGTTATATTTCTATCTTTCATAGCAGTTGCAGATAGTTCATTGGAATAGTATGCCTTACGTTTATTTCTATAGTCAAACTAGCTATTAATTTAACCTTTTAATGACTCAAATTGACCTAATAATATTTATATTAAGTTTTCCAAATAAATTTGGTTGGGATTATTTTTATGAGGATCCCACAATTTCATAATTGAAGTCTCAAGTTTGATCTTATTTTCATTTACATGGGTTACTAAATCCTCTTGACTACCTTAGGGGGATTGAGGAAATATAAGAGGGTTAGTAGAGTTTTTTGGGTGAAAAAGGATAGGAAGGTTTTATGGGTGAGGAGGGATAGCAGGGTCAGGTTTTTTTTTAGTTCCACTTACCTATGCATGTGCTAAAAAATATAAAAATAGACAATTTTTAGTAAAAATGTAGTGAAATTAACTAATTTTGTTTTTAAATGCAATAAATTACATATGCAGACCTCTATTCTAGTGTGCCATTATAATATTTGGGTTGATAGAGTGCTTGTTGATTTCCTTGGTTGTGTATATTTGTTCTTTCCCCTTCTGCTCATGGTTTTTATCAATGCCAAATGAATGGCATCGATGATTTTTTCTTTTATTTTAAAATGACAGAATTGTGTATGTAGTTCTATAATTTTAAACCTGACCATGTACACAGTTTGTACATATAAAAATGTGTACATGATTTGGATCAACGATTTTTGATCTTATGACATATAATTTCATACATCATTTTAAAAACCATCTATGTGGTTCTATTTTTTGGGGAAAAAAGTCCATTTTTTGGCCCCTATCTTCATGCACTTACCCAATAATGCTATTTATGTGTGGAAAAGACATTGTAGATTTTCACGTCAATGTAACAACATTACATAATGATACATGTCACTTATATCAAATTAAGGTGGTAACATCTTTGATTTGTTATTTTCTATTATCAAGAGTGAACGAAGGCATCATGAATGTTAATTCTATTATGGTAGGGTTCTATGACTCTCTTTATCTTTATTTGGTGAAAGGAATAAAGGTAAAATTTTCACAATGACCACAAGCATGTGAAAATTATATCCTCATCTCCCATATATTATCCATCATAGGAATATCCATTTATATGTGAATAGGGTTTGCATTTTTTTTCTTGACTGATTTTTTGTGCCATATTTCACTAAGACATAGTTCAATGGGTGTTTGGATGAAGAAAATGAAGAAATACAAAGCTTACTAGAAGCTTGAGTTTTCTTTTTTGAGGCATATCTATTGAAATATTTCTTCAATTTAATTTATACTGGGAATATTTTAAAAATCTTATTAGGCAAGTTTTTAAATATTCTACAAAACCCTTCGAGGGAAAGCACGCAGTAGGTGTGCTTAATAGGTTTTTGTGCATGATAATTTAGAATTAACCTACTTACTAAATTTATCATATTTTTCATGTGTTTTAGGTTGAAAATTGGGAGACATTTAGATGGGCCATTTAATTTAGAATCTAATTCTCATTTCCTTCTTTACTACCTATCAAACCTCTTTTAAGTTTTTTAAATCCTTGCACTACTTGACAAGTGTCAAGATCTTATTTTATATGGTATCTGATCGACCTACTATCTTGTATCCACTTTATTCATAACACAAGGCTGTAGCTACCACCTCAAAATCCATCATTTACCTAAGGGTTTGATTCCTTACCATCCTAGGAAGGGGTGGGAGTGTGAGTCTCTTGTATAAAATGGGCCCTCTAGGGTAGAATATCACTTCAAATTACCTATCATTACCCCTTACCATCATCACCTACCTCACATAAAAATACTCAATGGTTGTACATTTGTTCATCATCCTCCCAATAGCCCACTGCATAGCTAGATAGTTAGAAGCTACATATGATGCAAGTGAGAGATGTGTGTGTTGTGTTAGTTTGTCATGCAAAAGAAGTGTCAAAATTTATGTTTATAGATTCAACTAGAGATTATGAAAAATCCTTGGTGTAACAACTTTTTAAAAATATCTTGAATTCCTCTTTCCCATTGTAAAATAATAGTTCAAATCAAACAACTATGTGAAAAGAAAAAAAAACATTATAAAATATATATTTCTTCATTAAAAAATTATTAAAAAAATAATAATTAGGTTTTAGGGTATAAGGTCTAATTGTGAAGGTAATAAGGTCCAATTTAAGCTCTTTTAATCTATTTGTGACTACATAATGTGATTTTGGGCTCAATTGGCCCCCACATCATCACCAATTGAGCCAATTAGTGAATTAGGGAAATAAGTGATGTAATTAATGCCAAATTAAGCCCTGCAAATGTAATTATTTATTTAAATGATGTTAATTGAGGTTAAATAGATTAATTTATGATTTAGGTTTTAAAATTTACGGTTGAGGGTGGAAAATCGTGAAGGCAATTGAGCTACTTAAACCCATTTGTGAGTACAAAAAATGATTTTGGGCAAAATTAGTCCCGACACCATCACAAATTGAGTTAATCAATCAATTAGGCCAATAAGTAATTTTATTTGCTTTGAATTGAGCCCTTTGAAGATAATTAAGTGAGGTTAAATCGAATGGTTTAAGGTAAATATGATTTATAATTTAAGTTTTAAGGTTTAGGGCTGAAGGTTTATACTATATAGGGTTTAGGTTTCAAGGTGTAAGGTCAAATGACAAAGATAGTTAGGGCTAAATTTAGATCGTTTAACATATTTATGACTATAAAATGTGATTTTTGGCTCCATTGGCCCCCACATCATCATAGATTGATCTGATTAGTCAATTGGGGCAATGAGTGATGTTATTTAGGCCAAACTAAGCATTGTAAACATAGTTCTTATTGTAATGATGTTAACTAAGGATAAATTGATTGGTTTAGGCTTTAAAATTTAGGGTTTAGGGTCAAATCATGAAGGCAATTCAGGCTAATTTTAGCTAATTGAACTTATTTAGACCATATAATGGGTTTTTATGTTTGACCAGCACTTATTCCATCACACATAGAGTGAAATAGTCAATTGGGGTAGTTAGTCATGCGATTTGGAATAAATTGAGCTTTGTGGACCTAATTCTTAGTCTAAATGAAGGTAATTGGGGATCAAATGAATTTTTTAGGGTGTTAAGAGTTTATGATTTATGGTTTAAGGGTTTTACAGATTTAGGTTTAGGGAATAAGGTTTAGTTTTTAGGATATAAGGTCGAAGACAAGTTTTTAGTGTTAATGGTTTAGGTTAGGTGTGTTTATGCATACATCCAAGACCACATATGTAGTTTGGTTTGTGTCAAAAAAAAGAAACATTTAGGTTAATGTTTTTTTTTGGATTGAGACTTGTGTCCCCTAGGAATTCTACTCTATTTTATTTTGTATGTTATGTGTCTCTTTTTACTTATTTGGTCCATGTGCCCACCCTCAAAAGTAAAAAACTTTGTCTACTCATGGTTGACTAAATAGTGCATATCTATTTTTTTTAAATTTGATTATTGTCCCCACTTAGTACTACACATCAAGCAGATATATTTTCTAATAATTAGATTGTTATCCCCACCCTCAAAATTTGATAGCTTTGTGCAATCATGGGTGATAGATTTTTTAATAGTATGAGGAAGAAGTTAAAGCACAAAATGCTAAAGGAATTATTAGTGTAGTGAGAAAATCAAAGGTAGTGAATGAAGAAACTTCATGCAAGTAAGTATACTATCCCTAATGAATCCGCATTAAAATTTTATAGTTTTCAATTTTTATGATGATGTAAATTGCATGGAAACATGAATTAGTGAAAGTAACAATTAATAAAACTCTATGGGAACACCATTGAATGAAGAAACTAGCAATGAATAAAGTAATATGGATACACCAAATCAATCAAATTTACCACTAAGAACACCTCCTAGGATTTTGAAAAGAAGACCCATGTATTTAATTGAAATTGATGAATTTTTTTTGAAACCAATGCCTAAAAAAATGTCTTGGCACCATATGAGAAGAAAATCAGAAAGAATTTAGGACTCAAACTTTCACCAATTAAATGAAACTCAAATATGTCAATTGTTTTTTACATTGATGACAGTGCATAATATGAAACATACAATAAACACTCTAGGACTAAGAAAATATAATATTGATTGTGTAAACAAGGCAATTGTTGAAAATTTTCATAGTACATACCATCAAGTAGGTGTGAACAAATTCACCAAAGTTGGAAACACTGTCTAATTCTGTATTAAAACTTATGTGGTAAGTTGTCAAACTAAGAATAAATGATTGATTAGAAAAAACAAGATGAGAATTTCACATAATTAATAATAAAACATTAATGAAAATAATTAGGAGATGTAAAAGACCTTATATTTCTAATAACAATGCCTTGTGGGGATTCTCTGGTAGTCTTCCATAGAAAGAAAAGGGTATAGCCGATGCCCTAAAAGATTTTCTTGCAAAATTTTGGAAAGATAACCCAAGGGTGTTGCATAATATTAGAGATGTAGTGAAAATAAGAGTTGGTTCTCATAACCGTGAACCACATCCTAATTTATTTTTGGATATGTCTGAAACATAATTATAATCTAAATTTGTTAAAAAATATCCACATATTTCTTTTAGTCAAACATATTTTAAAATGGCCAAACCCTTCTATGTGAAAATCAATCACACATGCACTACTTGTTGTTGTAGGCAACATGTTGAATATTCGATGCATTATGATATATTTGTCATGTTAGTTATACCTTGCATATTAACAACATTTTTTAGGAGTGTGGAGTGGAAGCCTCTCCAAAATTAGAAAGGGAATGTATTCCATCTATTTTTTCTGAATGACGAGATCGATTCTTTTTTATAATAAGGCATGTTTAGATGGAACTTATAACATTTTTGGTGGATTGCCAAAATTGAAAAAATATACCCATGAGGAGAGTACACATAGAATTGGACAAGAATTGGTTATTTATAGTAAATATAAATATGTGACATATCAATTAAAAGATGGAAAGGAACCTAAAAGGTATGAGAATATTACATAACAAATGCCTATTTATAAATTTATGGAAAAGTTCAAGGAAATTATATATGATTATACAAGGCACACACATAGAGATCGATGGCTAGATGAACATTTTAAGTTAAATAAGGACATATTACCACTTGGTATTATTATTTTAGTAGTTGAATTTGTAGAGAATTCACATTGCAACCACAAAGAGAGGTTTGGTCATAATACTACCATTCAATACATGTTTCCCTTTTTCTGCATATAATATTCTTGCATTCACATGATAATATAGAGAATGATCAAAAAATATTAAGGGAGTACCACTTCCATGTCAGTGATGATTGAACACATTCTTCAGAGTATGTGCAAGGTTTTGTTCATATGTTTTATGTTAAGTTGATTGGAAGGAACATTACTTTCAATTAACATTATATTTGGTCAGATAACTACAAATCATAATTTCAAAATGCATGGATGTTCTACTAGCTAAATAGGATGCATGTGATCAATAGTGTACAACATATTTCAAATTTCATTGAAGCAATCCATGGAAAAAGGGAACATGAAGGTGAAGGAAAATGTGTCAAAAGAGCACTTGCAAGAGAGGAGTTATGTTTGAGGAGGTTGTTGGTTTGATAAATGCAAAAAAAATATTTGAATGGTGTAATGAAATTATGGGCCTTGGTGCTCAATGAAAGTCCATTATTCATAGATATTTATGGCTGATGGAGGATAAATAATTGTCAAGGTATGAATATTGTGTGATAATAATAGGATTGATTGAATTAAACTCATTTCACACCTCAAATGCAATTTCTTGGATGGTTCAAATGAGGCACATGGCACTTTTTTATTCTACATGTATTGAATTGGTTTGGAATGACTGTGAGTCATAATAGTGGGTGGATGAATGGAGTTATATGCCTCTAGTTCCAATTGACACTTATCAAGTTTCACTAGCATTACAACTTACATAGCTGACAAAATCACATGACTTTGACCATGTATCTGATCTAGTAAAACTAAGTGCCATTCATTTAACATGTGTTTCATGTATTAAAATTGGTAAATATATCAACATATCATGTTCATAAATCATGTTTTATTTTGTGATACATTGCATGTTTATGCAGTTATTGTAGACAAGGATAACGAAGAGGGGATAAAATACTAATTATTATAGTATGTAAAGGAAAAACATAAATTTAATTATATAATCATATATGGGAAAAACATTCTCTATCCTATTAGTTCTATGTTAATTAGTGTAATTTTGCTTCAAGACTATCCTATAGAAAATTCAAATGTATGGTTGTTTAAATACTATGAAGTACATAAGAAGACAATCCACTATTTAAATTTGGTGCTTGTAAAAAATGCTTAGTTGTATAAATATCAGGGTAGGCCATTAAAAAGGACTCTAAAGAAGGTTCATGAATCTGATCATGAAGCAATTTTAGCTACTATAAAGAATAGAGCCAATCCTAGTGGTTCTTTCGATTGAAATCCAAAGGTATGTTGACTTATTAAATATAAATGTGTTTAATTTTATCAAATTTTATTTATTTATTAGGTATTTCATTTAAATTTAAATTTAGTTTCATATTAACATATTCTTTGTAGGTTAGTGGTGCCAAATTAGTTTCCAACTTCACATGGTTGGCATCATTAATACGGAATTCCATATTCCCTAAGCTAAGAGAAGTTTTTAGTTCATGTAGATGACTCCACCTTCATGTGGTTGGCACCATTAGTAAATAATCATCTTACATCTAGGGACGAGTGGTGTTGAGGTCCAAACAGGTTCTTTGTCCTTTAACTGGGTGTACTTAAATACTAGGAAAGTTGTATTTTAGAACTGATCACTAAATCCTATATCAAAATTTCATCAATGATTTTCAATCTAAGAGATTCAGGGTGAAAGTACATGAATTACACACATATGTGGTGGTTATTTTGTTTTATTGATATGACTTATGGTTTTCATTTTATGACTATCTAAAGTTTGCCTAAAAAACACTAGTTTTTCCTTGTAGGGACAAGTGGTCTTGAGGCCAGAATGGGTACTCCATCTGTAAACGTAGAATACATGAATGCCAAGAATGTAGTAATATAGGTTAATCCCCACTCCTGACATGGCAGTGATGTTAGTTTCACCCACAAGTCACCAAAGATAGAGATATTACGTGGTGGCTTGCATCTTGCATCTAGGGATAAGTGGCCTTGAGGTGAAACATCTCCTAACTGGGCATAATTAGATGCCAATAATGTGGTACAAGAGCTTAATCCCCACCCCCAACATGACATTTATGTCATTTTTCACCCATGAGCCCTTAGAGATAGAGATATTGCATTGTGGCTTGCATCTTGCATCTAGGGACAAGTGGTGTTGAGACTAAAATGAGTACTCTGTCTCCTAACCAAGAATATGTAGATGCAAATAATGGGGTCCTAGAGTTTAATATCCAACCCTAACATGGTGGTAATGTCATTTTCCACCAATGATCCCTGAGATATAAAGATATCGTGCTGTGACTTGCATCTTGACAACATTTCTTGTCAATGTTATTCAAGGCCAGAATTATTGCAAAAAGGGTATCCTCATGGATTTATAGGTCATAGTTTTTGGAACACATGTAAATTTCACATATTTAGGTATTGAAAGTGATGTATTTCAAATTGTATGTCCCAAAATTAGAAATGTCTATTGGAGGTAAATAACCTGTCTCTTACCTACATGAATGTTGTATTTTAGAACTAATCATTGAATCCTCTACCACGAGTTCCTCGATAATTTAAAATATGAGAGACTTGGAGTGAGAGTATAATACTTTGACACACATGTGATGGTTCTTTTGGTTTGTGGATATAACTTACAATTTAAATTTTATGACTATCCAAAGTTTGCTTTAAAATTACTAGTTTTGCCTTGTAGGATCAAGTGGTCTTGAGGCTAGAATGGATGTTCCATCTCCTAACCAGGTGTACTCAAATAACAATAATGTGGTATTTAAGTTTAATACCCACCCCTAAAATGGTGGTGATGTTAGTTTCCACCCATAATCCCCTGAAGATAGAGATATTATATTGTGGCTTGCATCTTTTATCTAGGGACAAGTGGGCTTGAAGCTAGAATGGGTACTTTATCTCCTAACTAGGCATACTCAAATGCTAAGAATACATTCATAGAGGTTATTCCCCACCCCCAACATGGTGGTGATGTCATATTTCACCTAGATCCCATAGAGATAAAGATATTTCACTATGGATTTCATCTTGAATCCAAAGACAAGTGGTCTTGAGGCTAGAATGGGTGCTCTATTTCCTACCCATGTGTACTTTGATGCCAAGAATGGGGATTTTTCACCCATGAGCCCTTAGAGATAGATATATTACATTGTGGCTTTTATCTTGATAACATTTCTTATCAATGTTACTCGAGGGTAGATTTACTAGAAAAAAGGGTATCCACATATATTTAGAGGTCGTGGATGTGGGAACACATGTAAATTATACATCTTGAGATTTTGTAAGTAATTTAATTCTAACTAGAGGTCTTAGAAGCATAAATATCTACTGGAGGCAAATAACCTATCTCTTAACTACATGAAAGTTCCATTTTAGAACTGTTCACTGAATTCTCTTTCATGAGTTCCTAAATGATTTGAAATCTGAGAGATTTAAGGTAAACGTATAGGAATTCAACATGCATTTAGTGGTTATTTTAGTTCATATATATGACTTATTATTTTCATTTTATAGTTGTCAAAATTTTGTCTTAAAAACACCAGTTTTTCCTTGTAGGGCCAAGTCGTCTTGAAATCAGAATGGGTGCTCTAGCTCCTAATAGGGTATAATCAAATGCCAAGAATGTAGTACTAAATTGTAATCCCCACCTCGACATGGTGGAAATTTCATGTTTCAATGATAAGCCCCTAAAGATAGAGACCTTGCATTATGTCTTACATCTTACATCTAGGGACAAGTGGCCTTGAGTCCAGAACGGGTGCTCTATCTACTAAGTGAGCATACTTGGATGCCATAAATGTAGTCTCAGAGGATAATACCTACCCTTGACATTTGATCTCTCTTAAATAGATGTTAGAGTGTCTTGTGTGGTGATCAACTGAATAAATAGAATATCGTTGTTTGTCACTTTAACATATATACAATACCATACATGTACAATGAGCCATAACATTAATTAACTCTTTAAAAACATGTCTATATAGGTATACACAATCATAATACTAGTAACACACATGTTCATTTAGATTCAAAAATATTCTTGCAACATAAAAAATTCATATACATTATTAAGCTTTCTACATGAAAAATAATTGTTACCTTTTAAATTATACAATTATTTTAAATTTAATAATTTAGACAATTTTTTACAACAAGTAAATATTAAAATTACCAAGGAAGTTACATCCAAGGTGACTAGATAAAATGTATATAGTTGAAACATATTGAGGTTGATATCATATAGGCCCAATGAAATACCACCATGACTAGGTTACACAGTATCCTTGTCCTCCTTAGGTCTAGTACATATAACACCACATGATCTGTAATAGTGAGCTCATCCCGTAGAAGCACTAGATGAAGCCTTGCCATATCCACCCTCACCAATAAGAGTATGAGAAATTTAGATAATATGGTGAATAAGGATGTCAAGAAGTGCTTTAAGAGTATGCAAAGTATCAATCTCTATAGTCTCTTTGACTATAGAGGGTTGAGTCTCAATAAAATGTGGTTTGTTGATACATACTCTCACAAGTTGATTAGGTGCACAATGTGCACCTGGCATATCCTACACAGAGCCCTTTCCTCTACCAAAGAAATCTAAGAAATAAAAATGATTTGAAATTTCATTTAACACAAACTCAAAATATAGTTTTTCAAAGAGTACATCAAGACCTCATTATTGTTGGATGATTGGTGGTCAAATACCATCTCTTGTCGATCTAAAAAATTTACTTTGATCAATAGTGAGTGCACCAATGGATTATAATCTATTTGACCATCACATATAATGATGTATCAATTTTCCCATCAATGAATAAGACATAAATTTGGGATTTGGTTATATATTTATCTTTCACAATAGATGCAAACAATTCATTATACCTGTTAATGACTCAACTTCACCTAATAATGTTTGTATTATGTTTGCCAATAAAAATTTATTTGGTTTATTTGCACGTGCATCCCTCAATATCATAATCAAATTCTCAAGTTTGATCTTATTTTCAATGATATGGGTTGCTAAATCCTCTTGACTACCTTAGGGGGATTGAGGAAATATAGGAGGGTTAGGAGGGTTTTATGGGTGAAGAGGGATAGGAGGATTTTGTGGGTGAGAAGGGAGAGGATGCTTAGGTTGTTGTTCAGTGCCACTTGCCTATGCATGTGCTAAAAAATAGAAAAATATTATTTTTCAAGAAAAATGAAATGAAATTAGCTAATTTTATTTGTAAATGCAATAAAATACATTTGCATACCTCTCTTCTAGCATGCCATTATAAAATTTGGGTTACCAGAGTGCTTGTTGATTTCCTTGGTTATGCATATTTGCTCTTTTCCCCTTCTACTCATGGTTTTTGTTGATGCCAAAAGAATGGCATCGATGATTTTTTATTTTGTTTTATAATGATAGAACTATGTATGTGGTTCTGTCATTTTAAACCTAACCATGTACATAGTTTTTAAATATAAAAATGCATACATGATTTTGGATTAGTGATTACCAAGCCTATGGCATAGAATTGCATACATGATTTTAAAAATTACCTATGCAGTTCTACTTTTTCGGGGAAAAAAATGTCCACTTTTTAGTCCCAATCTTCGTGCACTTACCCAACAATGTTATTTATGTGTGGATAAGACATTGTAAATTTGCATGTCAATGTAACAACGTTACATAATGATACATGTCAGTTATATTAAAGTAAGCTGGTAACATCTTTGATTTGTTGTTTTCTATTATCAAGAGTGAATGAAGGCATCATGAATATTAATTTGATTAGGGTAGGGTTCTATGACTCTCTTTATCTTTATTTGATGAAAGGAATAAAGGTAAAAAATTTAGGATGACCACAAGCGTGTCCAAAAAAATTTAGTTTGGTGGATGCGGGTTCGAACCTCCACTATTTTCTATATTCTTCCTCCAATAACTATGGAAATTATATCCTCATTTCCCATAATTTTATATGATAAGAATAGCCATTTATATGTGAATAGGGTTTGAATTTTTTGCTTAACTTATCTTTTGTGCCATATTTCACTAAGACATAGTTCAATGGGTATTTGGATGAAGAAAATGAAGAAATATATAGCTTACCAGAAGTTAGAGTTTTATTTTTCGAGGCATATCTATTGAAATGTTTCTTCAATTTAATTTATATTGGGAATATTTTAAAAGCTTATTAGGCAAGTTTATAATTATTCTACAAAACCCTTTGATGGAAAGCACTCAATAGTTGTGCTCAATAGGTCTTTGTGGCATGATATTTTAGCATTAACCTATTTCTTATATTTATCATCTTTTTCATGTGTTTTTAGGTTGATAGATTGGAGATATTTAGATTGGCCATTAAATTTAAAATCTAATGCTCATTACCTTCTTTATTACCAATCAGACCTCTTTTAGGTTTCTTAAATCCTTACACTCTTTGACAAGTTTTGAGCTCTTATTTTAAGCTGTCTTTGATCAACCTACCATCCTATATCCACTTTCTTCTTGACTCAAGGCTATAGCTACCACCTAGAAAGCCTTCATTTAGCCAAGGTTCTAAGTCCCTACCATCTTAAGAAGGGGTGGCAGTATGAGTCTATTATACAATATGGGCCCTCTAGGGTATCATATCTGTTAGGGTATGGAGCTAAAAGCTTCATCCATGAGTGAATGCAGGAGTTGCTGGCATTCAACAGTCACTGACGATGGTCAGTAACAGACCAAAGGTGACCGACGTCGGTCAGGAGGAGACCAGGATCGGTCGATGTCGATAGGTGCAAGCAGGCAGGAATTGACGTCGGTTACCTGTGTGCATCCGAAAAGCTATTTTCGTGGACAGAACAGATTGTTTGCATGCTAGGATTAAGTGTTGGTTGTAAGTCCACATTTCTAATTTGAGTAGGACTGTAATTAGAGCCCTTGTTTGGAGGTGCATCTATTGGTTGTAAGTGCATGCTCATGTGTCTCTATAGTTATATAATAGAGATAGATCTTCATAGTTCATTGGACAAGACAAGTAGACAAGAAGACAATACTGTAGAAGTAGAATACAAATTGTATATCAATCCATATTGTGGAATTGATTGTAATTGAGAGAGAGGACTCTTGAAGGGAAAGAGAGATCTAGAAAGTGATCTATACATCTGAGATAGGTGTAGAAGAAAAGAAGTTTTTTTCAATTGTAATTCCTTCTGTAAAGAGTTGGATACATGTTTTCAGGGTGGTTTCTTGTATCTCTTGTTTCTTGTTAATTCTGATTCTAGTTACTTATCTATCTGATATAATTTTGTATTTATTGCTTTCATATAGTAATCATATTGTTGATTGATCCCCAACAAGTGGTATCAGAGTGGTATCTTATCTAGAATATTAATATGTAGTTAATGATCAACATAATGGGTGTTGAGGTAAAACATAAGTTCAAATACTAACACATTTTCCCACTTATTCTATTAATTTTTCATGGTCTATTGATCTATAGCTTTAACTCAAGAAGACTACACATATCATATTTTTATAAAAATTAAATGACCTCGATCACACACATAACACCTATAGGTAAAAAACAATTGATCTATTTTTATATATAAATCTAAAACCCTACATAATGTTAGGCTGCCCTAAAAACCTTAGTGTAGGTTATCCTCATCTAAATAGTAAGGCCTTGTCATAGGAACATCTGAATCCCTATTATTGATTCAACATGACCTCACACATTCATATAGTCAGTTTCACACTTGTACATATAGTTCTTAATATCTAATTCATGGTTAAGTTAACTTTCTTTAGTGCATTCCCCTTTTATAATATTTCAAACTTTATCAAGTTATAAATTAGATTTTGTCCTTAGAGGCTATGGTACCTTAGAGCGCACCAAGTGACATCTATGACCAGTAGCCTCATAACCCTCTTCAACTCATCAGTCATAAAAAACATCTATAGTGTTCGAGGTTGACTACCCATCCTCCCAAGAAAGCAATCCTTGATCAAAATGATGGATATTCTTGACACATTACATTGTGATGTTATATATATGGTTTATCTCATCCTACAGATAAATGATCTCTATGTAGGGGAATTCTTGGTCACTTGAAAGGGGGATCACTACCCTTGCCATTTTTGAAGGTCATATATCACTTCTTGAAGCACATATCTATATTATTGGCATAACACCAAAGCCTTCCTACAAGTGTTGGGTTGTTATCCTGTTTAGCCAATTTGATAACCTCAAAGTTAATAAAGAATTTGGTACCCATAATATTTATAATGGTGCACATGATAATTTTGATTGGCTACACTCAGGTTTTATTAGCCATAAAGAGTACATGGGGAGAAGTCCTCAAGGTTGGCCTACCCATCTTTTCCCATGTGTTCTTAGTTAGGATATTGACCTCTATGCTAGCGTTGATCAACACCTCACAGATGGACCATACATCAATGGTGGTATTTACTAGTAATTTTGGTCATACTATGCATTCTTAGTATGCCTTACTTCATGTACCCACTCAATATTCAACATAACAACCTCAATTACATGGGGCTTAATAACCTCACTTTACTTTCTCCCTGCATGCTCTAAGATCAAAATTTTTAGTAGGGGAAGCATCCTTTATTTTTTAGTAGGAAAAAAATCTCTATAAGCTCTTGTACTTTTACATCCTAGCTATTTTGATTTTTATATGAGGTGGTAGCCTATGCTTCTAGATCTCTATCTAGTTAGATTTTTCCCTATAGATTTTGTATTACACTCATGGATTATTGTAGGATGTCTTTCTGACATATAAGGCCAGGGTAAGGCACAAATTTTGGCTCAAGCCATTTTATGTGCTCATTATAATTTGGTTCACCATATTCTAGGTGTAACTCTTATATTGGCATAGTTGGTGGCTAAGTGGTGAATTCACTCTGTGTGATTGCCTCCACTTTGATTGACTATGTGCTTATTGGTTAAACATTTGGTGCCCATTTCATATCTTTAAGCTCATGCTTGATCATCCCTATGCCCCTCTCAGCATCAAGTATAATTTAGGTCAACCTTTTATATAAGTTATGGCACTCCTTGATTGCATGTAGTCTTAGATAATACCTATAGGTTAGATGTGTTAGGAAGTCCCATTGATAGTGCTCAGTTGACCCTCACTTGTAACATGATCATGATGGGAATCTTCCTCTACCACATCCTCTAAATCATCCCCTAATGCTTCTTTAGTTCTTATAAATAACATTATATTGAACATAACCCTCATTTCCCTGGTTTGCCTACCCTCAAAATATTGTATTTACCTATCATCAATTACTCGATAATTAGTTATGTTGTGAGTGTAGGCATCACATAACTTAAAATAGATGGTTGTGCTAACTTGAATGGCATGTTTCAATAAGGGGTAGTTTTGAGAATTATGAACCTTATGACAAACTTCATAGCTAAGAATTAGTGTGTGCATATTACTCTAAGGGAAGTTATTTCTATTATGACTCTGTATCTCACATTCAGTACACCACAATGTGCTATGAACATCTTGAGATGAACTAGTGATCAGATTCTATAGTTGGGAGATCATAGATGCAATTTATACCTCCATAAAGGGGTTGATTCTTGTATCAACATTCCCAATTACCTTGACTCTGAGTACAAATTTAAGCACTTCTTAAGAGTCTATGAATGTTTTCATGTATAACACCCATTAGAAGGGTACTAATAATCCTCCAATGAACCATTCCAGATGCTTAGATGGGTGAAAATCATAATGGATCTTGGAAAAGAGGGTCTTGAATCTAGAATTATATGAGTGCATGCCTTATGATAATCCCTAGTTGATCTCCTTGAGCATGATGATGCTATACTATTCAAACTCCTTCAATAAATCTCCCTTCAGGGTGTAATAATCAACCATAGCCTGATTAGGATTAAAATTCTTATACCAAGTAATAAAGCAATCAAGAAAGGTTATCACAAACTAGGTTTCCTTGTGCTTGGATTGAGTTATTATTCAAGTGTGGCATTATAATTCACATTTGAGCACATGCTTTATGACATTCTTCATGCCTTGATACTTGAGCAAGTGCATGGTCATCTCATAATATATTTAGGGCTGGGGAATAGCTGATACCTATGGATTTTCTCCTCTTATTACTTATCCTAGCATTGGTCCTCTAAGGCCTCTAACCACTAGGCCAAGCACTAGTCGTATGATTACTATTAGTACCATAGAATATGATGGTGTTGTGTTATTGACTAGTAGTATAGAGACACTCCCTATAGTCTATTGCCTAGGATGTGTAGCTAATATTGGATGAATTGGGGTGCTTGCACTCATGTTCTATCTAGTTGAGCTAACACCTCAAGGTCTAGATGTATCTTCAATTACCTCCTCATACAAGATAACTTATTCAATCATAAATTTCTAGTCCAAAATTTCAAAATGATCAAAGTCTAAATCAATAACAAGGTCAGTTGTCAATCTTCTATCTTATTTTGGGGGATCTAGTGCATGAGCTTTTACTATAGGTTTAAAGGGGGTAGTTAAATTTGGCATGTCTCTAATGGTCAAGTTTTGAAGGGACCCTGACCATTCATCCATCAACTTTGGGGTTTATTCTAATGATTTAAGGGCTCCTTCTTCTGGGCATGACCTCTATTCAAGAGATTATTTCTCATTCCCTTTCCACTTACTACGAGTCCTTTTGACACTTTCATATTTTAGATATTCTATCAATTTATGCCTCCTCTTGTTATAAGCCTATCTCTTGTTCTCTTAGTTGTCAATGTACTCATCCCCTTCCATTTCACCTCACATACACATCCTTTTCTTCCCTATTGCACTTCTCATACACAAGATGACTTTAGCCTTTAATCCTCACTATTTTGATGCTATAATCCACCATTAACTTCTTGAGTTTGGTGTTGAGTTCTTTCATAAGTGTGCCTCTCAGATCATTCAAGAATTGGTATTCAACTTATTTAGGGTAGGATTACATCAATACCATGAACTCAAGCATGTATATGGTTATCACCCCTTACCACCATTTATTTATGGATTTAGTCTTAGTGGAGTCTAAGTTTTCAAGCCTCTTTATGCACTATTTTATCCACTAGAGGTGTTATCCGTAACTTCAACTTATATGCATCACATAAGTAGCCAACTAATAGTACACTTGATTTGGTAGTTCAAAAAATAAAACCTTGTATAGGGAATCATACAATTAGTTATAGACCTATTGCCTTTGGTTCTACCATCTACAAGTTGGATGCTTTAATGCAAAGCTGTCTCCACTTGTTCCAAACAACACTTGATGTTCTTGTGGGACATTCAAAGCATTGTCTTAGTGTACCATTACAACAAAAAAATTCAATAGTCCCAACAACAAAACCAAAATGTTGTAGAAAATTAGGAATTTGGCCTATTCATGCACTTACCTAGATCTCCAGGTCAGATTTAGGATTTTTCTATAAGGGTATAATCCTTGACTAATCCTATGGTGCTCAAAATTTAACACTTGACTATAATGACATCACTTTACATAAGGTGTAAGCCTTATATTCTCACTTAAAGTGTAGTAGAGAAGGGACTAGGGTCTATGTTAGGCTAGTTGTGCCATGGTGTAACTCTATTCTTCAAGGGCTTGGTCAGTGAAACAATGGTTTTGCATTCATGGGTGAAAGCTTTAGATTTCATAGGCTCAAAGACATTTAGGCACTTGGCAGGTAATGGGGTATCTAGTTGAAGAACTTGGACATAAAATTGTGCTTAGGCACTGGTATCATTTCAGGGCACATGGTCTTAACCATACTTAACTCATTTCCTGTCATGAGCACATGGTTCATTGTTAGATATAGGACCACCATGAATAAGTCAGGTTAGAAGATTATGAGAGATCAATATAAATTCTAAAGACTTAAAGCATTTAATCCATCAAACATTTGTGCAAAGCATTCTTCATTAAATATATTAAATAATACTATAAATAATGTTAATAAAACAAAGCATAAGCTTGACTTAAGATTTTACAAGCCTAGAGGCTCATAAGAGAGCTTGGGTGTTACAAAAGGGAGCATAAAAAAGCATCCAAAACTAAGTTATAATGCAAATGGTAACTATCTAGCAGCAATTTGCTAGAGCTTCGCTACTCCACTTATCTCTCCCTGTCTAATTGAAATTGACTTCCTTTTATAGGGATTCAAAGCATCCTAAGTGGAATGGAGCACACTGATCATTGAGATATAAATGGAGGTACACATCCTATCATATCCTTTATGATTTAGCTTTAATACATAGTCATTGTACTATGTGCCTGCTTCCTAATGCTGATTATTTTGAAAAGGAGTTATTAGCCACCTACTTGTTGACACTGCTAGAAAACAAAATACCAATCATATACCATGATTTCCTTATGTTTAGGCATTCATTTAGTTGGAGTGGGTCTATTACTTAGCTTGAATAGGGCCCCAACATTATGCCATACAAAATTCTAGTCCACCCTCATAATAGACTTCCAATACCTTAGATATGTATAAATTAGGTATCCTCTTTTGTAGTTCTATCTTTAAGTCCTCATAGCCTTGAATTATGAGCTTGATTTAGTCAATGGAACCATTGATCTCATTATATGCATCTTTGAGTGCAAACACATCAGTGTTGTCCAGTTATTTTCTAAAGGCCTCTAGCCTTTATTTTGATTTTTGGAACATGCCATCTAGGATGGCTCCTTGCTCACTCACCTTTGTTTGAAAGGCATGGAAGAGTTCTTCTAGGTCTTGCTCCTAGGTTTTTAGTTGGGTAATCAAAGTGTTGACCTACACCATGATATGCATGTGCTTGGCCTTGCTAATAGAGAATGCTTGATTCATCAATTCATCCTTTCCCACTTCAACTTTTGGAAGCACACATCGATAACCAATGCTTGGGTGGTGAAGTTGTAAAAGATAACATCAACAACTTTTGTGCCCTCTTCTAGTTTTGCAAATAGGTCTTATGCCTCATTGATATTCTTTTTTATCTCTTTATTGATAGCATCACAAGGACTTTTTTCCTCTTTTGGCATCAACTTCATTCATGGGAGCATTTATTCTACCAGTGCTCACACATTATCCACCTCTAAAAGTTTAGAAGTGTCAATACCATCAAAAGGGATAGCTCTGCTTGTTTAACATGCTTAGCCAACTGCTTGAGCTATAGCTTCATGAAATTAATTTATTCCTATACCTTTAGCTCTATATTCTTCTATTTTGTGGTGCATACATCATTAAAAAAATTCTTGTACGCTACCTCATAAGGCCATTTTAAAGAGGCCATTAGTCGACCTTACTGGGTTCATATCATGGGGGTTGACAAGTTGGTAGTCATGACCTTCCTTTAGTTTTTTATTTATTTAGATTGATTTCATCAACACCTCAAAGCAAGGATCTTCCATATAGAAATCAAGTGCAAAGGACACTTAATGGTGTGTCAATCTTATGGAATCTCTTGGGCGCATGTACTCCAACATGTAAAAATACTCATCTTGGGTGTACCCCTTTTATGCCTTATTTCTATATCTTGGATCAAATACTTTTTTTTTGATGGCCAATTTTATCTTCTCTTTTTCCTCTCCACTAGCATTATTACCTTCTTTGATTCCTTCTTATTTTTCCTCTTGTTGGGTTCCTTCTTCTTTGAACTTTTCTCCTTCATCTACTTCTTTTTATGGCTCCTCGGTGTAAACCTCCTTAGGTTCCTTCTCAGTGTTAGCCTATTATGTCCTTACACTCTTTATTTGTTCCTTTAAGGTGTCAGTATCACGTTATTTATCTTTAGGTACCCATTCAGTACTAGGGCATGCCTATTTTGTAGCTTCCTCTACTAGGTTAACTTGGGTGTTAAGCACCTTTTCTGATGTTTTTTCTTGTATAGGTTCTACACTAGTGGGAGCCTTCTTCTCTTTCTCTTTTCTATCCCTTTCCTCTTGGGCCAACTTATTTTTCACTTTGATCTTCTCAGCCTATACCTTGTACTTTTCTTCTTGTGCCTTGACCTCCTTGGCCTTGAACCTTTCAATCCCTTCCTTTGTCATGTTAGCCTTCCTCATTTCCTCCCTTCCCTTCTCTATCTCTCACACCTTCTTAATATATATGTCTCTAAGGCTAATATTCCTCCATATTTATTCATGCCTTTCCATAATTATACCTCCTTCTCCATCTCCTCTTTCTTCTCTTGCACTTCTTATACCTCTATGTCTTTCAGGGTGATAGTGGGCATTGCAAAAAGAAACTTTGGCTTTTTTCTTCTCTATTGAGATATGAAAAGTCCTTGATGCGAACTTCATGCACCTCTTTGTAGGGAATAATGGAGAGTCTTCATGCCCAGAGGTGATATACAATTTGATTCACTCCTCTATCTCCTCAAGTGTCTCCCCTTTCTTCTTGGGAGACTTATTATTTTTAGCTATCATCAGTGTTCCTTCATCATCAATCCTGATGGGGGTCATCAGTTTCCTTGGTACTAGGGCCATTCCTCCTTGGCTTCATCTCATAGTATAACCTATGAATGTGCTCAAGTATGGTTACTTTTTTAAGGGGGTGGATGTTGATGCAATTCAAATCAACCTCTTCATCCTTGGTCACTTTTCGATCTGGGCACACAAACTGACATTTAAACTTGTTTCTTTTCATGTCTAATTCCCTCACTAAAATATCCAATTGTTGCATAGTAAGGATCCTTCTAATCACATCTCTAAATATTTAATTGAGAAGGCCTATGTGAGATTTAACTAGCCAGACATATTACCATCGACCATCACCAAACATACTATACATAAGTGTTTCATAATAATAAAGGTTGTCATTCCACACATGTTCTTGGTGAGATCTTAGGGGATGTGCCACTGTAACTTAAATTCCTATATATACTTCTCACACCACCCCATCACTCAAGTTTTATACTTTACATTGAAGGAACTAGGGCAAGTCAAATCCATAGATTGTCCTCATCCCCATCTGGGACTTCGATCTCCTCCATGACTAATAAGATTAGAATGGATCCCCACCTGAAGGTCCCCTTTGTCATGTGGAAACACAATACAATATCTAAAAACTCCACAAATATAAATTTTTTGGTATTAAACTTTATGCCCTATGCCATATGATAGGTGATGTAGAGGTAAGATTTTGTGAAATCGATCCATTAACCATCAAAGCTAAGTTTTGAACTTGTGATTTGTGTCGTCACCCTCATACCAAGATCCTTGAAATATTTCATGGGGAATGTAAATCCCCCCTTATAATAATTTAGGATATTCATAATGCACTCTACCTATTCATCATCGCTCATCATCTCATGTATATCTTTTCTAGCATATGAGATCCCAATTATCCTTCCTATTAGGAATGCTAAAATCCTCATGCACTTCCCTAAAAAATATATGTAGTCTCCATGGACTCACAAAAGAAGGAAATGCATGAGTTCTTTTGTCTTTTCAAATCATGACAACCCATATAGTTGAGTTGCACTGGAGGTGCTCAATCTATCTTGGATTGAGACATCAAAAAAAGCTGTGCCCTACTTTATATTATTTCTTATATCAACCATCCAATCCAATGCTAAGTCTTGTGCATGGCTACAGTTATGGTGGTTATACTCCTTCAAATAGTTGGTGTGTACAAAAGAATGCCAATGTTACCCTACTAAGACTTTCATGGTAAATTGCACCACCTAGTAAGACATCTTTATCAGTTTCCCTATTTCAACTTGTATGACATTAAATCCTTCTACTAGTGGCATTGTTTTTCTTAAAATGGTTAATACTTACCATATATGTTCTTGCTTTGGATCCTATTACTGTGGAGCTAATTCCTTCAACTTCTTGCCCATCCTGAATCTATTGGTATTGAAGTGTGGTATGTTTGGCTTTGTGAAGCCTCAAAAGGTTAGTGGCACTTTATAGTCATGAGATATACGACTGTACCTTCAACCTTCAAGCTTCAAGAGCCATTAATGGTAGCCTAGGCATAAACTTATTTTTTTTGACTTGTTCCTATGGATATTTCTACCCACACTTATCTACACCAGTTTTAAAATGAACACAATTTCACCTGCTTCACAATCATTAACTTTTGGTGCCTACAGGTGCTAAAATTCAAATTTTGGTAGGATTTTTATGCTTTTGCTCTTTGGTTCTCCTATTTTTTCTCTAGTTTTCTAAACATCTCAAGTTCACACAATGTTTGTAACTAAAACCAATCTATCAATTTATTTTTAATACCCTACTTCCATCTACTGTCTTGAATGCAGGTGCTTTAAGGCATGACAACATCTATATTTCTTTGAATAACACAAAAATCCATAAAATCCATGAAACTCTTCTACCAAAAATTCATTTAATGTGTATTTTAATGCATCCACTATCACCTCATTCAATTCTCTTAATGGTATTTTAGTGAAGTGACCTGTGGTTCAAATGGTCACTTCTTGCTCAATTCTGGGTGGATGCTAGTTATCTTTGATGATTCTCCTTCTACACTTCACTTACTTAGCATGACCTTCAACTTTCTTGTGGTAACCTAGGTGTATCACCTCACATGCATGTGATTCATCATTCTTGATTCTATCTTCTCTTCTTGCTACACTTCTACTTTAAACATGTTTATCTACCTTGGTCAATTTCTTGCACTTCATCTTACCTTTGCTTATTCTACCCCATATAAATCCCTTATGTTGGCCCTCCAGTACTTGATTATGCTCCTTTGGTTCTATTGTGCATGATCATGTTATGCATCTTCACTCTCTTATGCATGATCATGTTGTGCATCTTCATTTGGCTCCTATTTCTTTTATGTCTATTAACCTGCATGTGCCCAAAAACTTAGGTACCTGGCCTTAAGTACTTAGAAATCAAATGGGTTCGACTCACCTAACTCGAATTGTGTGGGGAAGAACCATATAAGTTATTCTTTGGGTCTCCAATTGACTTGAAATATGTATCTTACGCACATGGATCTTGAGCATCTTCCTTTTGAGGCTAGCAAATTTCATGCACCTACCACTTAGATGTCTTGCCTCAGGCACTTTATAAAGCATAAGGGCTTGACTCAATTGGAAGTATGTGGGAAAGGCCAGATGAACTTATACCTAGGGCTTGAAAGTACCCTACATTTGTGATCTAGTACATGGGATTCTGGTGCACTCTCTTTATCCAAAGCTATCAATCCTCACTCACCCAAAAACTTAGGTGTTTGACCTTAGATGCTTATAAAGTGATAGTGATTGACTCACTAGACTAGAAGTATGCATAAAGTGTTAGCATATATTCTCAATTGGATTTAAAGTTCCACTTCTTTACTCTTTACCCTACTACCTAAAGAACAAAATAAAATAAAAGGAACTATTTAGCTTGCACTAAACATACTTTGGTAATCTCAACTCAAGCCAACTGGTGACCAAGAAGTCAGTGTTATTATGGTACAAACACCATTTTATTACTGATATGGCTTCAACCTATTGCCATTGAAATTCATAGGGAGCATTTCAATATTTAACATGTGCAACTTTCATGCACATGTCTCCAATATGTGGTAGATTATATAGGGGCCCATCCACATTATCTAAATTTTGATTAGGTGCTTGATATACTTGGATTTATAGAGAAAAATGAATGATCATTCTGTTATCACCTTGTTATTTATATGTTTGTCGTGCTAGAGCTTCTAGTGCACCTTTTCTATCTACTAGATCTACTTTACTTGGGCACACATCTCATCTAAGTGTTCCAAGTCCTCCAGCCTTGCATTTAGTGACTCATAGTCATTTAACCAACCAATGCATGCAATGCAAAAATATGGGACCGAGAAATACATTAGTATGATTACCTCAATTCCAAACACCAATTGAAATGGTGTAGCCTTGTTCAGGTGCTTGTAGGTTGTGTGAAATTACCACAACACTGTCGACACTCGATCATCCCATTCTTTATGACCAATGTCCCATATCTTTGTGAGCCATGTCCCTAGGATCTTATTGAATGCCTCAACTATATTATTTTATTACAAATGATAATGGGTCATTATATGGTACACCACCATATACTCAGTTAATAGGATTCACACTGTTTCATTGATAAAGTGAGTGCCCCTCTCACTAGTCTAACTGAGTAGGCAACTATACCATCTTAGTATGTTTTGCCATATGAAGTATATAGTTGTGGAATCTATGCAGTATGTTGTTAGCATGGCCTCATCCCACTTGGTGAAATAATTCATAAGCAATAGAATATACCTTGTACCTATGCATCATGCTATGGGAGTTATTGACCCAAAAAAATTAATGGCCCATTTCTTGAATAGTGCTTGGGCAATAATGGGGATGAGGGAAATCTCATCTTGATGGTTAGACTTCCCTATACACTGACATATATCACATACTTTGGCATAGTTATTTTCATCTTAGAATAAGTTTGGACACCATAAGCCTAACTATAGAATTTTTGTGTCATTGCATCTCATACATAATTCTTGATATCCCCTAATGCACCTCCTAAAGGATGGAGTCCCTTTTGTGCTCCATGACACATCGATGTAGCACTCCATCTCTACTTAGCTTATATAGTTCTCTACTAATGAACTAAAAGGGGATAATGTGAACTACTAGTTATTTATTCTTCTTATTTATCATAGTTTGGGTGAAACTCTAGTCATTAGAAAGGTGGAAATATATAAAAAATACTTGGGAATTAATAGACTTTGTATAATTGTGCATCTAACATGTCATCCTCAATAGGTATCACCGCATCACTAGAATTAATGTAGGATAAATGGTCTAGTCCCAAGTTTTACTTTCTAGGCTTAACAACAATGGAGAATTGGAACTACTAGAATAAAACTATCCGTTGGCATATGTGCTTGTGTAAAACAAGATTTTTCATGAATTAATTGAGTGCCTCATGAACAATGAAAAATATGAACAGGGTTACCAATAAATATTGTCTGAATTTTTGTAAGGCATAGGCCATGATGAGTGCCTCACATACTATCATTGTGTAATTTTGCTTTGTTGGGGTCAAATTTATACTGGAAAAGGAGATGGGATGATCCATCTTACATTCACCAATTTGTGCCAAGATGTCACCAATAATATATCCATAAGCATCAACATGGGTATGAAAAGGTGTTGTCCAGTCAGGAAACTATAGAATAGGTGCACTAGCCAACCAGAGATTTAGGGGTCTCAAAGGCATCCTCTTGCACTCTACCCCAATAGAATAGTCCATCCTTATGCAAGAGTTATTATAGCAACACCACAATCTTCACATAGATCCTTATTAATTTTAAATAATACCCACAGTGGCCAAGAAAGGTGCAAACATATTTCTATGTGGAAAGAGTCTAGAACTAAATGATGATGGAAATATTCACTAGATCAATGAGTAAACCATCCTTAAAAATGATGTGCCCAAGTAGAGTTCCAAATAGTATTGTGAAGATGAACTTTTTTACGTTCATGGATATCTGAAGCTCACTGTGCCTATAAAAAATTAGGTGCAGGTTGTCACAATGGTCCTTGATGAGGTTACACACCATCCAATCATCTAGATAGACTTAAAGGAACCTATAGGTGAAATATTTAAACGTAGTGATCACCACTCTATAAAACATAGTTGGTACATTTTTGAGTCTAAAGGGCATCACATTATAAGCAAAACAACCCCATTCAATCATAAAGGTTTTTTTGGGATTGTCCTCCTCCTAAATCTAGACTTGGTGGTAGCTAGAGATCCCATAAGTGAAGGTGTAGATATCAAAACCTATGATGCTTCCTAGGACTTCATTGATGAATGGAGTTGGTAAGGGGTCATTTATGTAGGTGAAGTTCAATAGGTTTATAATTGATGAAAGTATGAATGTGTTGTACCCAAAAAATATCACTCTTTTTTGGGACAACATATGAGATATTTTGGTCTTGCAAGACAAAATTATCTATTCCCATTTAAAAAAATTGTTTTGAACTTTCAAAATTGGGAATTTTTCAAGATTTTTTAGTTCAAAGACTAATAGGTTCAATAGGTTCAATGGCTTCAACAAGTGAGTTCTAGAAAAGGAGTAGGTTCCTCAACACTTAGATGCTTTTGCGGTTAGTTCAAAGAGGTTGGTTCAAGTGGTCAATTGAATAAGCCAAAAAGAAAGAATGAAATATTGAACCATTGAACCAAAGTTGGTTCAATCGGTCAGTTCAAGTGACAGGTTCAAAGGAGTGCCCCAAAGCCAAAGAGACAAGTTCTCTTATAGAGAGTAGTGAGCAAAAATGTGCAAAGTTGGAATTCCTATGATAAAAGTGACTAAGGCAAGAAAAGTCCAAAGCAAAAGCCCGTCAGAGCCCAGCAGATGCTGGCAAGTATCATCTACCGAGCCCCATTATACTTTATTTCTAAAATCTATGGAAGTTGCCATGTGTCCCTGATAAAACTCGATAGAAGCCACCAATTGTCAGCATCCACAATTTCTTCCTTTAGTTTCGATTATTGAATAGGGATTGTTGTGGGCCCCCAGTGAGCTGCTAAAGTAAGTAGAGCATGCCAAGTGTCATCATCCGTATGAATTCAAATAAGTCTCATTGATCTTTATAGTGTTTCTTAGAGTTTAGTAGAAGCTACCACATGTCATCTTCTACATGACTCTCAAAAGACATCCAGAACCTGCCACGTATCCCGTCATAACTCTGTGGAGTGCGACAAGTGTCTGCATCCATGTCTCAAGTTTCTTATAAGTTTTAAAGCTTATTTTAATAAGCATATTTTAGAGTCATGTGGATGCTGCCAAGTGTCCTAATCTATTTTACAATAGAATGTGCCACGTGTCAATTGTTAAGTTCAACAAAAAGTGACCAAAGAGCAAGGATCCAATTGAACCAAGGACCCAATTCAATAGCCAGGAAAGGAGGAATGATGAAGAAAGACTGAAAATATACATGCATGATATATGTTTCTAGAATAAATCTTCTAGGTGGACATTGGATAACATGAACATTCAATAGTGTGACCCGTTTCTCTACATTGAGAAAAGCAAATGGGCAAATATGCCCGATTCTAGCATATCTTCTTGACAGAATTTAAAATGTATTCAAAGCATTAAACGAAACAAGATGTGTTATTGCTTCCAAGTCTTTATTGGAGGGCTATATATTGGACTCTCTCTTATTATTTTAGGGAGATCTCTCTCAGTTATTAGAAACTAAACTCTGCCTAAATTGAAAGGCATTACTGAGACTTTGAGCTCAAATTGTTGATCATATTTTATTATTTGAATAAGAAAACAAGTGACTTTTCAGAATTTGTGCTAGAATAGCTTGATTGTTGGGGAAATTGTTCTTATGTCTATTTCCTTAATACATTTTATATCCATTTAATTAAATAAGCAACATTAGTGAAAGTAATTAGGAAGATGTCTTGAAGCCAGCTGTGGAGAGACTTTGTGCTACCACAATTGTCTTTAGTTTGTCTATTTTTTTCTATGTAAAGGATCTTGGCATGATTTTGTGCCCTCATTATCCTTCATATTTCACTCTTTAGTAGTTGAGGTGGAGACTTTGTGCTGCATTTCATCATGCCATGTTACTACACCCTATTACAGTTATTTGTCACCACCAAAAAGGTTCTTTTTGTCTGCCGAACATCACTTCTGAAACAAGATGAGTGCCTTCTATCATTTCATTAGAATTTCTCCTTTGATTTTTGATCATCTCTAAAAAAGAGAGATGAATGGTGTTATCCTACCCCTGAGTGTTGTTTTCAGCTTATTTATAGTAGATTAGCATATATATATATATATATATATATATATATATATATATATATATATATATATATATATATATATATATATATATATATAGTACCTTATACTTATAGGGAACTTCCCCTTGATGAGAGGAGAGATTAGTCCCCTTTTGATGTGGTAAGCCTGCACATTTGGCTGACCAATCTTCTTTTTATGGTTGATTAGACATATTTTTTCTCATCAGTACATTGATTGACAAAATATTCACCTAATAGTTTTTGGCAACTCCACTGGGGAATTACGTGCATTCTAAAACCTCAAGTTTTAGATTGAAGCAGTCCCTACCCTTATCTATTATAGACTCTGGTGACTCCATTATGTGTCTTACCTATTATCATTATAGCCTTACTATATCCTTCCACATCTATGCTAACTGGGATAGAACACGTAGTTTGAAGCCTCAAGCTTCAAGCTGAAGCAAGGTTAGTTCTTTCGCATTTTTGTTTTACAATTTGGTAGATCCACGGTATACACAAAGCCAAAGGGCTAAAGGTATTGTTGACCCTACATTTTAGTTGGTACAGCAAAGTAATTTTGATCTATTTCCTTCACCATCTTGCCTCCAATGAACTAGGAGCTTTCTTCCTACTAAACTCAAGTCTCCATTACCGGGCAAAGCCTCCATTTCTGATATTAATAAACCTTTGCCAATAATTAACCCTCTCAAATTTGTTATTCCACATTTCCATAGTCATACAATGGAAATTAACGGCCCCTAGGGTAACTCTTTTGGCCCACTTAATCTAACTCCACCTCTACATGAGCTCCCACGTAGTTCAAGAAAAAATTTCCCCAAGTTCTATGCTGATGGGAAGGTTCATTCTGATGAATATATTACAACCTTCAGCATAGCCTGTGGTGTAATAGGTGTGGAATTTGAAGACGTGGTAGTTATAATGTTTGTGGAAACTTTACAAGGTGTTACTATAGATTGGTTCTACCACCTGCAGGCTCAGTCAGTCACTGACTAGAACACACTCAAAGCCAAGTTCAAAGCAAGGTTCAAACCTATAGAAGATGCACATGCCCTGTTGGCCCAACTCACACAAATGAAGAAGGAGCCTCATGAACCAATGAGATATTTCACAGCCAAGTTTGACTAGCTAAGGAATAGGATTCTTGTAATTGCTCAGCCAACCCCTAAAAACCTCAAATGTTTCTTCATCAACTCTCAGCTTCTAGAGGTGAGTTTTCTACTGAGACGTGATGGCTAAATAGACCTTGCTGAAGCTTAGGACTTGGCTACTGAGGTAGAAGATGATCTTATATTAGCTAGAAAGATAAGGAGAGATCCTAATAGAAATAGACCCTCATCATATTCTAAATATCCATCTATAGGAACCACTGATCTAATGGTGCAGAATTTGGCAAATGAGTTGCTTGCTCTCAAAAAGCAAATGGCACAAGGAATGCCTTTTGCTCCATATAGAGATATGCCAAAGAGGGCATTTCCAAATCAGTCTTACTAAGGCAACGCTGCTATAAATTAGGGTAGCTAAATCATCTTCCTCCCCCACAGGGGAATTTTGCCATTGAAGCACCTCCAACTAATTTAGTAGTGGTATATCTTGAAGTTGAATCAGATTTCTCTTTCTAGCCTAAATTGAGTCAAAAAAGTGACATTGATCTCCTTACAGAATTCCAAGAAGAATTAGTTGGTGACTCCAACATTAGTTTCCTAAATTATCAGGATGCACCCAAAAGTAAAGGAGAAGCTTTTGATGGATCATATGCAGTGTTTACTAGGTCACAAAAATAGTCAGCTCAATAAGATGATAAGGGAAAAATGGAAGAGCATTCTCAGCCTACAATTTCCATTACTAAGCGGGGAACCACCCTACCTTTCTAGCCAAAGGACCCAGTGATCACCAAAAAGGTAAGTACATAAAGTTTGCCTTCACCTTCAAATTCGCAAATCAGTCCTCCCCCCTACAAACTAGAAGGTTGAATTACCTTCCTTTGTTCTTAGTCTAATTCAGTCATTTGACATAATTGATCATGTCAAGAAGACCAAAATTCAAATGATTGAGTTTGAATATTTATAATCTAATCCTGAGTAGCTGGATAGGTTAGTTGAGTGTGTGAAGAATAAAGCCATCCCTGCAAGACAATATGTTAAGAAAGTAACATGTGATCCCCCAAGGAACATGTCCATCTTAAATAATATTTCCATTACTCCTCCTACTACCCTTGAGAAAATAGAGCCTTTCTATGTTTCCCTATTGATAAATGGTCACAAATTGAGCAACTACATCATAGACTCAGGTGCATCTGACAACATCATTCCTGCCAAAGTGGTAGAATATTTTAGACTTAAGATGACCAAGACCTTTGGTAGATGCTTCTCCATGGAGAACAAACAAGTGCCATTGATGGGACAAATCAAAGATGCCTAGTTTGCATTTGTGGCCTTTCCAAAAAAGAGAATCAAGATGATTGTCCTAGTGGCTGATGTTCCAGTCTCATATGGCATTCTTTTGGGGTGAAATTTATGCAAAGATGTTGGTGGAGAATAGAGCATGGACTTGTTTGAAGCGAGGATCCTTGTCAAATGCATTATGTAGAGGTTATTCCCTAAAAATGAAGCAAAATACGTGGTCACTAAACATTAGCACCTAAAGATCAAATTTTGTTTGAGTCTTTAGGCATGGGTAATTACTTTTTATCCATAAAAGAAGTTCACGAGATGCTTGATGAAGTCCCTGAATATAATCCAGAGTTTGACTTAGACCATACATTAGAAGAATTGGTAGGTTGTAGTATAGATGGAGAATAATCTTTCCTCTCTAATGAAGGAAAATCTAAAAAAAATTAGTGTCTAATGAGGTATGGATTCTGGAATTTGATGGAAGTTGCTCCTCTACTAGTTTAGGAGTTGAGATTGTGTTTATATCTCCTCAAGGAGATAATTTCCCCTACTCATACAAGTTACAGTTAAGCAACACCAATAACACAACTGAGTTTGAATCTCTATTGCTTGGATTGAAGGCAACTTGAGACAGAGGCGTCAAACTTCTTCATGAAAAAGGGGATGTTGAACTGGTGGTTTTTCAAGTAAGGAACTTCTATCAAACAATAAATGAGAGATTGCACCACTACCACAATCTAGTCTGGGATCAAATTGAAAGCTTTAATGCTTTTAACATCTCTACCATATCTAGGGAAGTCAATGACTGAGCTGATGCACTTGTTGTTTTAGAAAATCTCTTAGTTCCTCACTCAGACTTCAAAGAAGAGAGGTACACCATTAAACTAGTTTTTTAACTAAGTGTGCTTGACAATGTTGATCATTGGCAAGTATTCAATGATGATCACCAAATCATTGCCTTTTTGGAACAAAAAGATAACTTTGAATAGTTGCATTTTGAAAGTAGTGAACCTTAGAAGTGTGAACCAGCTCTTGAATCAAATACAAACATAGGTGAGGAGTTCCTATAACTAAAAGGGAATAAGATTCCCAAAGGCCTAGTTTCCTTTGAGAAGCTATTTGACAAACATGATAGATTCATCAAATAATAACAAACAGATTCAAGCCCCTATTAGGAATTTGATCAAGTAAATCTGGATACCAAGGAAGGTCCCAAGATGGTTAACATTAGTAAATGTTGCACTCCAAAGGAAAGGTTCAAGTTCACTACTTTTTTTAGCCAATACATGGACGTCTTAGCATATTCTTATGATGACCTGAAGTCTCTTAGGCTTGATGAAATCCGCCATGACATTCCTCTCAAGGCTGACTTGGTGCCTTACAAGAAAAAATCTAGACAATATAATTTGAAGATATCAAGTACTATTCTATCTGAGATACAAAAAATGTTAAATGCTAGAATCATCTTCCCAATCCATCATTCCACATGGATTGAAAACATAGTGCTTGTAAGGAAGAAGAATGGTGAAATTTAGCTTTGCGTAGATTTTAAAAATTTAAATCAATCATCTTTCAAGGATAATTATCCTTTGCCAATCATGGATCAAGTGCTTTAGACAATGACTAGTTCAGAGATGTTATCAATGCTAGACAACTTCTTGAGATATAATCAAGTTTAGTTGGTGAAGCAGACCAACACAAGACTACCTTCACCATATTGTGGGTCACATTTTCATATAGAAGGATGCCTTTTATCTTGAGAAAGGTTGGCACCACCTTTTAGAGAGCAATGGACCTTGCTTTCAAGGATGAGATGGGTAAATTCATTGTGGTATACCTTGATGACTTGACCATCTTTTCCAAGCATCACTTTGATCATATACGCCACTTACAACAAGTGCTAGAATGTTTCCACCAAAATGGCATTTCCTTAAACCCCAAGAAGTCAATTTTTTGAGTAACAGAGGGGAAACTTCTTAGATACATTATGTCAAAAGGAGGCATAAAGATTGACTCAGGTAAAGTCAAGTCTATCTAAGAGCTTACCTTGCCCACAAGTAAGATTGCTATTCACTCTTTCTTTAGAAAGTTGAATTTATTATAGAGGCTCATCCCCGAGTTTGCTGAGAAGACTCGACACATTGTAAACATGATGAAGGGAAGGGCCATCTTCAGCTAGACTGAAGAAGGCAAGTCAACATTTGAGGATAATAAGACTGCCATTGCCCACGCCCCCAAGTTTGGTTTGTCCAAATTACAACAAAGAGTACACCATATACATTTATGCTTTTAAACATACACTTTCAACAATTCTAGTTCAATAGAATAAAGAAGGTATAGAATCTCATATTTCTTTCATGAGCTACCCTCTCAAAGCTCATGAGATGAAGTACTCAAATATGGAGAAGCATGCTTATGTAGTGGTGAAGGCAATCAAGCATTTCCACTTCTACAACCTAAATTCACACACTACTACCTTGGTTCCTGACACCATAGTCAAATCCATATTAACTTAGCAAAAGTTTGGGATGAAAAGAGGCAATTGGATTGCACAGATCTAAGAGTTTGATCTAGACATCAAGCCAACAAAGCTGGTACGAGGAAAAGGTCTATGCCAATTAATTGCTGATAAAAAACTAGAAGAAACAGAGCATGAAGAAGCAAAGGTGGAAGACACATTGACAATCCTCTTTGTCTCCACTATGAATGAGTGGTATTCAAGTATTGCTCATTTCCTTACTTATGGTGAGTGTCTTGCTCACTTATCTTACAAAGAAATGAGGACTATCAAGTTGAAAGCTGTTAATTTTGTCCTTTGGGACAATGGCCTGTACAAGAGGAGCCTTGATGGAGTGTTCCTTCACTATGTAGACAAAGAACAACAAAGTCAACTTTTGAAATCCTTATACAATCGAGCCTATGGAGGATATTTTTCTTCTCCTATGATTTCCCATAAAATTCTTTGAACCAGGTATTACTGGCCAACTCTTTTTCAAGATACATATAAGTGGGTAAGGAAATGTGAACTCTGCTAACAGTTTGTTGGAAGACCCAAGTTAGCTGCTCTTCCTCTCAAACTAGTGGTAATAGAAGAACCATTCCAATAATGGGGAATTGATTTTATTAGAGCTGTAAACCCATCTTCAAGTGTTAGACATGAGTATGTCCTTACGGCAACTGACTACTTCACCAAGTGGGTGGAAGCAATTCCAATCAAGCTTGCTACTTCAGAAGTAGTGTGCAGTTTTCTCAAGGAGAATATCATTTCTAGGTTTGGAGTCCCAACCAAAATTGTTATTGACAATGTAGCTTGTTTCACTTCTCAAGAGATTACATAGTTCTATTTCTACTATGGGATTACACTCTCCCACTCTTCTAATTACTTTCCACAAGGGAATGGACAAACTAAATCAAGCAATAAGAACCTAGTGACTATCATCAAAAAGCTGGTAGATGACAACCAAAGGACATGGCATAAAGCATTAGTTGATGCTCTATGAGCAAATAGATTTACACTAAAGAGAGCAATTGGTATGTCTCCTTTCCAACTTCCTTATGGTATCAATGCTGAGATACCAATCACCTTGGAATTGCCAGCATTAAAATTGGCTAAGGCAATTGAAGATCAGACATATGAAAGCCCCCTTGATAAGAGGATCATGTGCCTAACTAAGTTGGATGAGTAGAGAACTATGGTGGTGGACTGAATTGCTGCCCATCAAAGTTTGGTGAAGAAACTCTTCAATTAGAAGGCAAAAAGCCATGATTTTCAAGTTGGAGATCAAGTCCTGTTGTGGGACAAAAGGAGAGAACCAAAGGGAATGCATGGAAAGTTTGACTCCCTTTGGAGGGGCCCGTTTATTATCCATCAACACAATGGTGAAAATAGCTTCCTACTGAAGTATCAAGATGGCACACTCTTTTCTCTATCTCATAGTGGATAGCATCTGAAACACTTCAATTCTTGAAGTACTAGCTCATTTCATCTGTACATATGTAAATTTGTATAGTTTTTAGTTCCATTTTATTTTGTTTGTTTTCATTTTTGACACCTTTCATTTCTGAGTAACATGACTCTATAGCCCAATGGCACACATGAAGACACTGGAGATTTTGTATTCTACTCCCTTCAATTCTTTTTACAATTGATGGAAGTTCCCCAATTGGAGCCAACTGTTGTATCCAAAAAATATCACTCATTTTTGGGACTACATATGAGCTATTTTGGTCTTGAAAGACAAAATTATCTCTTCTCATTTCAAAAAATTGTTTTGAACTTTCAAAATTGGGAATTATTCAAGCTTTTTTAGTTAAAAGACTAACAGGTTCAATGGCTTCCACAAGTGAGTTCTAGAAAAGGAGCAAGTTCCTCAACACTTAGACTCTTTCATGGTTAGTTCAAAGAGCTTGGTTCAAGCAGTCAATTGAATAAGTCAACAAGAAGGAATGAACTATTGAACCATTGAACCAAATTTGGTTCAATTGATTGATTCATGTGGCAAGTTCAAAGGAGTGCCCCAAAGTCGAAGAGACAAGTGATCTTGCGGAGGGTAGTGAGCAAAAACATGCAAAGTTGGAACTTCCATAGCAAAAGTGACTAAGGCAAGAAAAGCCTGAAGCAAAAGCCCATCAGAGCCCAGTGGATGCTGCCAAGTGTTGTCTATTGAGCCCCATTATAATTTATTTCTAAAAGCTATATAATTTGCCACGTGTCCTTGGTAAAACTCAGTGAAAGCCGCCAAGTGTCAACATCCACAATTTCTTCCTTTAGTTTTGATTATTGAGTAGGGACTATGGTGGGCCCCCAGTGAGCTACTAAAGTAAGTGGAGTGTGCCAAGTGTAATCATCTATATGAATTCAAATAAGTCATGTTGATTTTTATAGTGTTTCTCAGAGTTTAGCAGAATCTGCCACATGTCATCTTCCACATGACTCTCAAAAGACATCCAGAACCTACCAGGTGTCCCGTTATAACTCCATGGAGAGTGACAAGTGTCTGCATCCGTGTCTCAAGTTTCTTACAAGTTTCAAAGATTATTTCAATAAGTGTCTCTTAGAGTTCTATAGATGTTTCCAAGTGTCCTGATCTATTTTACAGTGGAACGTGCCACATGTCAATTGTTAAGATCAATGGAAAGAGACCAAGAGCAAGGATCTAATTGAACCAAGGACCCGATTCAACAACCAAGAAACGAGGAACAATGAAGAAAGGAAAAATATCCATGCATGAGATATGTTTTTAGAAGCAGTTTGCTAGGTGGACATTGGAAAACACAAACATTCAATGGCGTGACCCATTTATCTGCATTGAGAAAAGCAAATGGGCAAATACGCCCAATTCTAGCATATCTTTTTGACAAAATTAAAAATGCATTAAAGGAATTGAATGCAACATGATGTATTACTGCTCCCAAGTCTTTCTTGGAGGCCTATATATTAGACTCTCTCTTACTATTTTAGGGAGATCTCTCTCAGTTATTAGAAATTAAATTATGCCTAAATTGAAAGGCATTACTGTGACTTTGAGCTCAAATTGTTGATCATATTTTGTTATTTGAATAAGAAAACAAGTGAATTTTCAGACTTTGTGCTGGAATAGCTTGGTTGTTGGGGAAATTATTCTTATGTATGTTTCTTTAATACATTTTCTATCCATTTAATTAAATAAGCATAATTAGTGAAAGTAATCAGGAAGGTTTCCTGAAGCCAGCTGTGGAGAGACTTTGTGCTGCCACAATTGTCTTTAGTTTGTCTATTTTTTTTCTATGTAAAGGATCTTGGGATGACTTTGTGTCCTCAATATCCTTTATATTTCACTCTTTAGCAGTTGAGGTGGAGACTTTGTGCTACATTTCATCCTGTCATGTTACTACACCCTGTTATAGTTATTTCTCACCAACAAAAAGGTTCCTTTTATCTTTCAAACAACACTTTTGAAAGAAGAGGAGTGCCTTCTGTCATTTCATTAGAATTCCTCCTTTCATTTGTGAACATCATCTCTAAAAAAAGATAGATGAATGGTGTTATCCTACCCCTGATTTTTGTTTTCATCTCATTTATAGTAGATTAGCATATATATAGATAATACCTTATAGGGAACCTCCCCTTGATGAGAGGAGAGATTAGTCCACTTTTGATGTGGTAAACTTGCACATTTAGTTGACCAATCTTCCTATTGTGATTAATCAGACCTATTTTGCTCATCAGTACGCTGATTGATAAAATATTCACCCAACAGAATGCACCCATCCTTCTCAATTCTTATTACCATTGGGCTCACCCACTCAGAGACTTGCATAGGGTAAATGACCCTTATGGCTAGCATTGCATTGATCTCTATTTTAACCTTGGTGTAGAGGTTAAGATTCATCCTATAAGGGATCTTTTTGACCAATCTTGCATTATTGATTAGCTTTATTCTCATATTCCCAAGGTATGGGTGAATGCCCTTCATATCCTAATAAGTCCTAGGGAACAAATATTAGAACTCCTTCAGGAGGTCTATGATACCTGCCAGCTTTGTGTTAGACCAATAGGTGCCTAGAATGGCCATCTTTGGCTCTCCTTTTGCATTGATATCCTCTACAATGGTCTTTAGTGGCTCTCCTGATATGAGTATTTGACTTACCTAGTTCCCTATGTTGTCTCTACATGAATATTAGTGGGGTCTTATTTATCAGGTGTGTTATCATCTACTTGGTTCATGAGCTTTCTTCTAGCAATCAATATTTTCTAGTAACGATCTTTCCAATTTTCATCATCTTCTTCACTTGAGTTGATGTTGAGTGTTTATTCCTCAAATAAATATGAGAGTTCCAGTGCTTTTCCCTAAACATTTATTTCAAGCTCTCTTTGAGGTTTGTGATTTTCTCTAACACGGCCCTCTGAATTACTATGATGAAAATGAGAAGGTGTGTATAAAATTCTCCTTCAGGTCCTCCTAATTAGTTATCTCTCAATGTGTCTCATTAACCATTTACCATGCTCATGCCCATGTCTTTAGAGACCTATAAAAGGCATGTACCCATAAATTCTTTGGGGTAGTCATGTTGCATTCAGTCCATGTCTCTTCACATAGGCACATATGCACCACATGGTTAGAGATCTTAGAGTATGCTGAGATATCCAAGTTCTTGTTACTCCTCAAAAATATAGTGCAAATGCCTACTTTTACCTTTGGCTAGGTTGGTAAGTTATACCATTATGCTACCCGCCAATGCATGGTAGTGCTTTTCAAAATATAAACTAGTGTGCCCATTCTATCTATCTCTTTAAGGATGCATGCTTTGAGGTCATTAACATACCTTTCCAATGAGTTACTACCCTCAAATTTAGGGAGCATTACAAGTTTTCCTTTGCTCCAGTGGATTACCCTCTTTCATTTCTCCTCATGGTGTAGGACCCATCATTTTAGAGTATGACCAATCTAGATCCAACCCATCCTCATAGGTTGTGGCACCTTACTGCACACTAAATTGACATCTATGACTAGTGGCCTCATAAGCCTCTTCAACCCATTGGTCATAAACAACATCAATGGTGTCTGAGGTTGATTGCCCATCCTCCCAAGAAAGCACTCCTTGATCAGAGGGATGGAATTATTGATGCCTTGTGCCATGATGTTATATATATGGTTAATTTCATCCTTCAAATCAACTCTCTCTACATAGGGGGATATTTAGTCACTTGAAAGGGTGATTACTACCCTTTACTTTCCATTTTTGAAGGTCATATGTCACTTCTTAAAGCATATATCTGCATTATTGGCATAACACCATGGACTTTCTAGAAGCACTAGATAGTTATCCTATTCAACCAACTAGATAACCTTGAAGTCAACATGGAATTTGGCACCCATAATATATATAATGGATCTCATTAGAATTTTGATCAGCTATGCCTAGGTCTTATTTACCATGAAGAGTACATGGGAAGAAGGCCTCAAGTTTGGCTTTCCCATCTTTTCCCATGCATTCTTGGTCAGGATATTGACCTCTACACTATTGTCGATCATCACCTCACAAATGGACCATCCATCAATGGTGGAATTTACTAGTAGCTCTTGGTCATACTATGTGTTCTGAGTATGCCTTACTTCATGCACCTAATTCATATATGGCATACCAAATTCAATTATGTGGGGCTCAACAACCTCACTTTAATTTCTCTCTATGTGATCTAAGAGAATTTTTTTTAGTAGGGAAAGCATCCCTTCTATTTTAGGATGTGTAGGATCTCTATTAGCTCCTGTAATTTAGCCTCCTCGATATCTTGCTTTTTGTGTACGATAGTAGGCTATGCTCTTCGATCTTTGGCTAGTTGGAATTTTCCCTAAAATTTTGTATTACACTCATGGCTTTCTATAGGATGTCCTTCTAACGTATAGGGTTAGGGTAAGGTGTAGATTTTAGTTTAGACCATGTTATGCCCTTGGTATGACTTGGTTCACCATATTCTAGGCACAACTCTTATGTTGGCATAGTTGGAGGTTGAGTGGTGAATCTAATCCATGTGGTTTCCTATACTTTGAATGACTTTATGCTTGATGGTAGTGCTTTTAGAGCCCATTTCATATCTTTATGCTCATTCTCGATCATCCCTACACCCTTGTTGGTGCCTAGTTTACATTGGGTTAGCTTTTTGTATAAGCTAAACTACTCCTTAACCACATGTGGTCCTTTATAATACATGTACATTAGATGCATTAGGTAGTCATGCTGATAGTTCTTAATTGACCCACACTTGTAACATGATCACAGTGGAAATCTTCCTCCACCATGTCCTTCACCTCACCCTCTGACACATCTTTGGTTCCCATAACTAGCATTTTATTGGCCATAACTCTCATTTCCCTAATTTTCCTTCCCTTTAGATGTTTTAGTTTCTTGCCATGTGCCTCTCTCCATATTTTGGTGCATCTCATCAATTACTTGATATTCAGCTATGTTATAAGTTGAGGCATCACACGACTTGAAATAAATGGTTGTGTTGACCTCATTGGTGCATTGTAACAAAGGGTAGTTGTGAACATCATGCAACTCATGAAAAACTTCATAATTGAGAAGCAATGTCCATATATTCATTTGAGGGTAGTTATTTCTATTATGACCCTCTCTATCACACTTGGTGAGTCACAACTTGATTCAAGCATCTTGCAATGAATGACCAGTCAACTTTGGAAGTTTAGAGGCCATAGACATAATCTGCACCTACATAAAGGGGATGATTCCTGTATCAATGTTCTCAACTACCTCAACTCTAAGCATGGCTTCAAGCACTTCTTGAGGGTCTATGAATATTTTCATGGATAACACCCTTTGAAAGGGTACTATCAAACTTCTAGTAAACCGTTGTGCATGCTAAGAGGGGTGAATATCATAAGGGAGGTTGGGAAGGAGGGTCTTGAATCTAACATCATATGAGTACACACTTTATAAGAATCCTTGGTTGATCTCTTTGGGTATGATGATGCTCTATTACTCAAACTTAGGTATATTGAACTCCTCTAGGAAGGCTCCCTTTAGGGTGTCATAATCAACCATATCCTAGTTAAGATAAAACTTCTTATATGAAGTATGGGTTTAATCAAGTAAGGTTATCACAAACTGGGTTGCCTTGTGTTTAGACTATGTTATTCCCCAAGAACACCATTATAATTCACACTTGAGCACATGCTTTACATGTTCTCCATTCCTTGATACTCAATTAGGTGCATGGTCATCTTGTAATAGATCTAGGATTGGAGAGAAGCCAGTGCCTAGGATGTTTATCCTCATAGTACTTATCCTATCTTTGGTCCTCTAAGGCCTCCAACCACTAGGACAAGAACTGATCTTATGGGTTACTACTAGCACTATAGAAGATGATGGCACTATGCTATTGACTAGTGGTGTAGGGCCACTCCCTACAGGGAATTTCCTATGTTGTGCATCTAACATTAGCTAAACTGGGGTACTTTCACTCATGTTATATCTAGGTAGAGTAATGCCTTGAGGTCTATAGGTATCTTAAATTACCTCCTCATATGAGATAACTTGTTTAATCACAAATTTCTAATCCAAATTTTCAAAATGATCAAAGTCTAAATCAACAATGAGGTCAGTTTTCAATCTTTTATCTTCCTATGGGGGATCAAATGCATGAGATTACACTAAAGGTTTAAAGGGGGTAGGTACATCTGGTGCATATCTAATGGTCAAGATTTGAAGGGACCCCAAGAAATCACCCATCAACTATAGGTGTTGTTCTAAGGATTCAAGGGCTCCTTCTTCTAGCCATGGATACCATTCATGAGATCCTTACCCATGCCTTTCATGCTCACTCACGGTCCTCTTGACACTTTTAAGTTCCATATCTTCTATCATTCCATGCCTTATCTTGTTATAAGCCTGTCTAATAAGCTCTTAGGTATCAAAGTACTCATCCCTTTCTATTTTACCTCACCTACACATCCCCTTCTTCCCTATTAAATTGCTCATATACGAGAGGACTTTAGCCTTCCTTCCTCACTATTTAAAAGCTATAATCCACCATCAACTTCTTGAGTTCAATTGTATGTTATTTCACAAATTCACCTCTAGGCTCAAGTAAGAACTAGTATTCTACTTCTTTAGGGTAGGAGTACATCAATACCAAGAACTCAAGCATGTAATTGATTAGTCCCCCTTGCCACCATTTGTTTGTGTCTCTAGTCCAAGTGTCATCTAAGTTCTCAAGTCTCTCTAAGAGATCTTTCATCCATTCAAGGTACTATCTATAGCTTTAACTTATATGGGTTGCATAAGAATCCAACCATTGATACACTTGCTTTAGTAGATCGTAAAAGAAAACCTTTAATAGGGCATCATACAAGTGGTTATGGACCCACTTATTTAGGTTTTGACCTCTACAATTCAAATGCCTCAATGTAAAGTTGTCTTCCACTCATTTCAACTAGTGTTTGATGTTCTTGAGGGAGATTCAAAGCATCGTCCTTGTGCACCATTGCAGTAAACAAATTCAACATTCTTGATAATGGAACCAAAATGTTGTAGAAAATTAGGCATTTTAGTCATGGGCCTAATCACATGCTTACCTAGATATCCAGGTCAGATTTAGGCTTGTCATAGAAGGGTACATGTCTTGACTAATCTTATGTCACTCAGAATTTAGCACTCAATTGTGCTGACATCACTTTACATAAGCTACAAGCCTTATGTTTTCACCAGAAGCATAGTAGAGAAGGGATCAGGGTCTATGTTGGGCTAGTTGTGCCATGGCACAAAACTATTCTTCAAGGGCTTGGTTAGTGAAATTATGATTGTACATTCATGGATGCAAGCCTTGATTTTCATAGGCTCAAAGACATTCAGGCACTTGAGGGGAAATGGGGTATCTGGTTAAGGAGATTAGACGTAGACTTGCACTTAGGCATTGGTATCATTTCGAGGCATAGGATCTTAACCATACATAATGTATTTCCTATCACGGGTGTAGGTTTCATTGCTCAAATGAACTAAACTATGCAATAATTATAGAGGCAAATAGATAAATTAATTGATATCATTGAAAATCAAAGACAAAGGTGAGCAGAAGATAATGGATGAGAAGATGGTTAGAGATTTAGAAGGAAGGAATTAAGGAATCAAGGTTGAATTGTCAAATTATGGAGGAAGTTTAAAACAAGAAGAGATAATAGATTGGATGAACAACTTGGTGAAGCTTTTTGAATGGAGAACTATGAGAGAAGACAAGAAGGTAGATTTTGCATGGATGAAATTAAAGAGTTATGCAATTATTTTCTAGGATCACCTACAAAAAGAAATAAAAAGGTAAAGAGAAGATTAAATTATGTAAAAATATCAAGAAGAAGCATAGGAACATATTTCTTCCTATCGATTATGTACAACCCTATACAAAATATTCCAAAATTTGAGGTAGAAGGATCACAATATACAAGAGTATATATATGATTTTTTCAAGATTTTCATACAAGTGGATCATGATGAAATAGAAGAACAAATGTCTATAAGGTATATACATTGTTTGAAGTTTTCTATTCAATATGAATTAAGCATGCATATAATACTTTGCTTGGAATAATTTTTAAAAAAATTACTTTGAAGGCAGAAGAAAAGAAAAATAGATAGAATTTTATAAGAACATCTATTGAGGCTAGAAGAGGACAATCCCCTCTAACAAGGGGATGAAGTGGATTTAATAAAAATAGAGGTAGATTTAATACCACTAGAATAGAATCATCACATGGTGTATAAAGACAAGAAGATAATAGACAAGGTCTAAAATACCAGTAAAGAGGATGAAGCTATGGTGGTGGTAGAGGATGGTTTCCAAATCAACATAGGTCTTATATTTGTTGCATATGTGGATAAGAAGGTCATAAATAATTTGAGTGTCCACACTACCAAGATCAACAAAGGAGGAAAGATGATCACCTAAGATTGAATTTAATTGAAGTTAAAATAGAAGAGTAAAATACTAGAGTTGTAACAACATATTTTGAAGAAAATATCATGATGAGAAGCAAACTAATTGATCCAAAGAAAGAACATGTGAATAATAAAGAAACTGGTGATGCATGGCTGCGAACAAATATATTTAGAACAAGATATAATTTAGGAGGTAAGATATGTAAAGTAATTATAAATGGTGGTGGCTTTGAAAATATGGTTTCTAAAGACATGATTGAGAAACTAGGTTTATAGTGTGAAAAACATCATAATCTTTATTAGATTTATTGGTTTAAGAAAGGGAATAAAGTTACAGTAGATCAAAGATGCTTAATCAATTTTTCTATAGGTAAAACTTATAAGGATGAAATTTGGTGTGATGTTATACCAATGGATGCATTATATGTATTATTGATGAGGGCATGATAGTTTGATAGAAAATCAATTTATGATGGATCAAAGAACACACATAGTTTTTGGAAAGGTGGTATAAAGGTAGTTTTGTTACCTCTTAAAGTAGAAGAGCAGGCTAAAAGGATGTTGATAGAAAAATAATTTATCAAAGATATGAATATGACATGTTGATATTATGCATTAATAACAATGACAAAAGACATAGAAGTGGTGTAAGTACCATAAGAAGCAACAATAATGCTAAAGGAATATGCAAATGTTATACCTGGTGAGTTACCAGATAGTTTACCTCCCAAGAGAAATATTCAACATCATATTGATTTGATTCCAAGATCAGATCTACCTAAATAAAAAACTTATAGGATGAGTCCAAAAAAACATGTAGAATTAAATAAGTAGGTTACTAAATTACTGTGGAAAGGTTTAGTAAGGGAGAACATGAGTCCATGTACAACACTAGTGTTGTTCATTTCAAATAAAGGTGAAGGGTAGAGGATGTGTGTGTATAGTATAACAATCAATAAAATTACAATAAAATATAGATTTTATATACATTATGATGGATGTTCTTGTAGAAGCAAAATATTTTACCAAGATTGATCTAAGGAGTGGATACTATCAGATTCAGATTCATGAAGGAGATGAATGAAAAAACAACATTCAAGACTAGAGATAGTTTATATGAGAGGATGGTGATGCTATTTGGAATGTCTAATGCACCCAACACATTTATGAGGGTGATGAACACAATGATATGAGAATACATTGGTTTATGTATAATAATTAATTATTTATTAAATTTGTAGTTTTAGAATATGGTGTAAGAATGGATGAAGAAAAATTAAAATCAATTGTTGAGTGGCCTATCCCAAAGAGAATAATAGAGGTAAGAAGTTTCCATGGTTTGTCCACTTTTTAGATAAATTTAATTAAGAATTCTAGTAGTCTTGTTACACCAATTACAAATTATATGAGAGGAAAAGAATTTACATAGTCAATGGCAACACCACAAAGTTTTGAGTTGTTAAAGAGTAAAATTACAAAAAACCTATTTTAGCATTAGCAAATTTTATCAAAGGTTTTGAGGTTCATTTTGATGCTTCGTTTGTGGGAATTAGTGTTGTGTTGAGTCAAGAAGGGAAGTGTTGGCCAATTTTGACCTTAAAGGTAAAAATGTCAACCCTTATAGGCAAAACCATTATTGTCATGCCTTTTCAACCTTTTTAATAACTTTCTAATACCTAAATAGCTTTGAAAATTCTTCATTAAACCATATTAGCATTGTTTAAGGTTTATGTGGAGAAATAAAGGTAATAGTTGTCTTTGCATTATACTAGCCTGGTCATGCCATAGAGTGTTGTTAAGTGGTTTCATATGTCCTTATGGATCCTTCAAGGTCATTTCATGCCTTAATCAACTTATAAAATAATTTAATGATGTTTTTGAGAAGTTATGGTTATTTTATGGACCTTAAGCTAGTATTTAATGAAGGGAAAAGGTGAGTTTTAATTTGAAAATTAGGTTATTATCGAGCATGGTTATCACAAAATAGGTTGACTTGTGCTCAGACTAGGTTATTCCCCAATAATTCCATTATAATTTATGATTGAGAACATGTTTTACGGCATTTTACATGACTCGATACTTAGGCACATGCATGGCCATCTTGTAATAGATCTGGGGATGGGGAACAACTAGTACTTGGGGTAGTTATCCTCTTGGTAATTATCTAGGTGTGGTCCTTTAAGGCCTCTAGCTACTAGGCTAGGCACCAGTCCCATTATTATTACTAGCATCATAAAAGATGATGGCACTGTATTATCAACTAGTGGCACAAGGCCACTCCCTATAGGCTATTGCCCAGGATGCATAACTGACTTGGCTAAACTGGGGTGATTACACTCATGTTATATCTAATTAGGATAATACCACAAGGTCTAGAGGTATCTTCAAATACCTCCTCATATAAGATAACTTGTTTAATTACAAAGTTTTGGTCTCAATTTGGAAAGCTATCCAAGACTAAATAGATAATGAGGTCAATTTTCAATCTTCTATCTTCCTGTGGGGTATATAATGCATGAGTTTGTGCTAAAGGGTTAAAGGGGGTAGGTGCATCTGGTGCATCCCCAATGGTCAAGTTTTGAGTAGACCTTGATCATTCACCTATCAACTATGGGGCTTGTTCCAAGGATTCAAGGGATCCTTCCTCTAGGCAAGACTGCCATTCAAGATATCCATCCCCATGCCCTTACCACTCACTATGAGTCCTCTCAACACTTTTAGGTTATAGATATTCTATCAATATACACCTCCTCTTGTTATAAGCCTATCTCTTGAGCTCTTAGTTATCAATCTTCTTGTCCCCTTCTTCCCTATTATGTTGCTCGTATGCAAGAGGGATTTAGTCTTCCATCTTCACTATTTCAAAACTATAATCCACCACCATATTTTTGAGTTTGGTGCTGAGTTATTTCAAAAATGAACCTCTAGGCTCACATAAGAACTGGTATTCTACTTCTTCAGGGTAGGAGTACGTCGATATCACAAACTCAAGCATGTAGCTGGTTAGTGCCCCTTGCCACCATTTATTTATCACTCTAGTGTAGGTGGAATCTAAGTTTTCAAGTCTCTCTAGGATCTCTTTTTTCCACTTAAGGTGATGTTCATAGATTTGACTTCTATGGGTCACATAAGCAACCAAATAGTGGTATATTTGCTCTAATAGTTTGTAAAATAAGGCCCATCTAGGGCATTGTACAAGTGGTTCTAGACCCACTTCCTTGGGTTTTAACCTCAACAAGTTGAATGCCTCAGTGTAAATCTATCTTCCACTCATTCCATCCAACATTCAATGTTCTCAAGGGAGAGTTAGAGCATTATCCTAGTATACCATTATAACAACAAAATTTAATAGTCTTGACAATGAAACCAAAATGTTGTAGAAAAGTAGGCATTTTAGTCATGAGCCTAATCATGCACTTACCTAGATATCTAGGTCAGAATAGGCTTGTCCTAAAAGGGTATATGCCTTGAATAATCTTATGGCACTCAACATTTATCACTCAACTATACTGGCATCACTTTACATAAGTGTAAGCCTTATGATCTCACCTGAAGCTCAGTAGAGAAGGGATTGAGGTTTGTGTTGGGCTAGTTATGTCATCGTGTAACTCTATTCTTCAAGGGATTGGTTAGTGAAATGATGGTTGTGCATTCATAGGCACAAGCCTTAGGTTTCATAGGCTCAAAGACATTCAGGTGACTGAGGAGAAACATGATATTTGGTTGAGGAACTTAGACATAGACTTACACTTAGGTGCTAGTATCATTTTGGGGCACAAGGTCTTAACCATACTTAATATATTTCCTATCACAGGTGTAGGGTTCATTGATAGCTATATGAATGATTCAGGGTAGAAGCTCATGAGTACTCAATATACATTCTAAAGACTTAAAGAATTTAATCCATCAAACATTCATGTAAAGCATTCTTCATTAAATAGGTTAAACACCGGTACAAATAATGTTGATAAAACTGTGCATAAGATTGAATTAAGTTTATATCGACCCATAGGCTCACAAGCAAACATGGGCATTACAAAGGGGAGCATCAAAAGGCATCCCAAACTAAGTTTTAATATTAATATCAACTATCTAACAACAATTTTCTAGAGCTTCACTACTCCAGTTCATTTTTTCCTCTCCAACAGAACTTGACTTCCTTTTATAGGGATTTTAAGCATCCTAGGATCATGGGGAATGGATCACATTGATCATTGAGCTAGAGTTGGAGGTACACATCCCACCATCTCTATTATGCTTTGTCATTAATGTGTAGTCAACGTCTCGTGTGCCTGCTTCCCAATATTGATTGTTTCAAAAATGAGTTGTTAGCTACCTTCCAACTGGCACCACTAGAAGACAAAACACAAATCATTCACCATTATTGTCTTGTACCTAGGTGTTCACTGAGTTGATGCAAGTCCATTAATTTACTTTAAAAATGCCCCAAAAATATATTATTATTAAATTATCATAATTTAATTATAATATAAGTAGGAAATAAAAATTTAGAACAATACAACTCAGATTATTTGAAAAAGTTAACAAAGAATACATTTTTATTTATGAAAATTGTAAAACTACCAATAATAATTGGGAACTATACATCATATTGAAACAACATGTATGAACACAATTTTCTATCATTATAGTTTATAAAATAAAAATTTGACAAAACATTAAATGTAACATCTTACATCTTATTCACAAAAGGGTATATATATATATATATATATATATATATATTAAACAAATATTTTATTCATTTCCACAAAAAATCATTTTTATTTATCATAACTATCCTCCAAATATACACCAAAATAAACTTGAATAGTATATTAAAAAAATAGTAATAAAAAATTACTATGACACCAATATTCATCATTATATCTATGAAATATTTATAGAAGAGTATGCTTTGGAGCCCTTATTCTCATCAGAATGACGTGCATTCTTTTCAAAATTTAATACATGTTAAAGATTCAATTGAGGGGTAAACACATCAACCACTTAGTGGTTATTACGTTATAATAAAGTCAGATACTTTGTATGTCAAATTCTTTTAAAAAATAATGAAAGATAATAACAGCGTTTTTTAAAAGAATGATTTTTTTTTTAAGAGATATAAATGACCCACATTGAATTACATTAGGTTAAAACACTCCTCTTATAGTTAGAAGAGAACAAACAATAGTAAATTGATTTAAACCAAATAAAGGTAACTTAACATGCACTCAATCATGCGTAGGCATGAAAATAAGAGTATTATTCAAAGTTAAAAATGTAATAATATCATTTATAAATAAAAAATAATTTAAATAGAATAAATTTTAAGATTAGGATATTTATTGAAAGAGAAACTGCTAATAATAACCAACTACCACTTTATTTGGGATAACATTTATAAATAGATTTTGGTTATCTATCATAATACTTTTTAGAAAATTTCACTCAGTATAGATGCATTAACATAGATAAATATTTTTGATGAGTCTCTTGGAACTGCAAAAAGTGATTTCAAGGGGTCTTTTATATATATATAATTACATTTATTCAAAAATTGAAAATCATTTTTAAGATCATTTTTATTTGTAATTTATTATGTGAATTTTTCTCTATTTGTTATTTATCTGATATTGAAATTTTACCTAAAGTTTTAAGAGCACATTTCCTTCTCTACATGGTCACAAACATTTCTCATGTCTATTATCTTGAGTTTGATAAATTGTTCAGTGAAGGATATTTTTTTTTATATAGTTTGATCATTAAAATTATATTCACCATTCATCTATTTATATAAGTTTAGAATTAATCTTACACCCATACTAAAATTTACACATATGTGAAGGTTACATATATACCATATATAAATGCTTTGTAATATATAATGTTGATTTTGCTCGAATCTCTTGATTTATATTATTTAAAATGTACTTTTCTATTATGAGGGTCATATAAAATGTATATGTACATGAATTGATCATTGTCTATAAAAAATATATAACAATTCACAATATATATTTTTAGTCTATACGAATTTGTTTAAATATGTAAGAAATTATTGCATCGATTCACCTGTTATGGAAATTTAATTTTAATAAACAAAAATTGAAAAATACATATCCAATAATTCTAGAACATACTGTTAAAAAACCTAAAGTTGGCCCATTGTGACATCTACTATCATCAGGGATCAGGCATGACATCAGGAAACAAGATATTAGTAGTAATGCATGCAATCATGTTATATTATTACTGAATGCCTAGGGAGACAATGGAGAATAGTTGAACTTGAGTTATTGTCAATTAGTGACTAGTATTCCTTGACAGGCATTGATGAACTCTTTTAAGTCGGAGGCTTATACGGTGGGTAAGGCCTTACAGATTCATCTCACAAGAGATAGAATAGGAGAATATTCGTTTGGGCTGTTTGACAGCTGGTAGGTGGATTTGCAGGATGTAGTTTCGATGCAGGATGTAGTTTCGACGCCTTGGGTTCTGTGATGCCCCTGATTTACAGCTGAGAAGTTTGAGGCCATAAGGATCAGTGTGATGCAGTGGGTGGGAAGAGTGGAGGTGGCGAGGTAGGAATTCTAGAGGTCCAGGATACCTGGCAGCAACAACTATACGCGCATCATTTGGCATCATTTGAATCGATCATTGGACTTGTTATTCATCTGTTGAGGCTTCGCTTGTGGAGATTTTGGCAATGGCGGATCCACATTCTTATCATTATTGTTAGGCAGGCATTGCTTCTGCAGCATGCACTTCACCAAATCTGGCAATTCCTCTGCCAAATATGAAGAAGGCAGCCTCGTTGAAGGCCCTGGGCTATGGAAATTAGGACATCCACACATTTCAGCGGCGATAAATAAGTATATCCCTAAAATCAAAAAAGCGAAACGAAGACAGAGTGGCCGCAACTGCCTTTACAGACAAGCTACGGTGTTGTTGTGTTTAGTATACAATTGATAAACTTTATATAGGTTGTCTATTGTTATTATTAAGTTATATGCTAGATTTTATTTTTTGGTTTTTTTCCTCCGTTAGAGTGTCTGCCTACGTAACTATGAGTTAGTGTGGAAGCGTGATCCTCGGTGTAGCAAAACTGGTATTTCTGAAGTAGCGAGGCATACGAAGGGGCTAATTGAGCTACAGGTTAGGCGCTTAAAATGTTTTTCCCATGATTCAAAAAAGCAACTTGCTGCAAATTAAACATATTTATATTGAATGAACATGTAGACCATTGTTTAGATTGATGATGATGATGATGCTTGAGAAAAGAATATGCATCCGGCGGCCTCTCGTATCCATATGACAATACATACGCCATATGATTATTCGTAGATGCAACTGCCACCACCATTATCGTATCTTTCTACAATCGCTTCTACTGTTCTTGCCCAAGCCCTCTCTACGATTGCCTCTTCGCCTTCTTCATTGCGTTCATGTAATCCTAGCTATCATTGTGTCTAGGGTTCGAACCTCCTTAAGTAACATTTTCATCAAAAAACATTAATGTTGTTGCCATATCAAGTTTTGTTCTTTCCTTTTCTTTAACTCAGCCCAAGAGCAACACCACCACCATTATTTTTATCTCAACTGTTTCCACTCAAGTGGATCTGTATTCCATTTTAGTCAAAAATTTCAATGGACTTAGAAAGCCCCTTTGCACTTTCAACCGACTACAAATATGCATTTATTTCCATGTCTGGATAGGACATATATATAATGTCTCTGTACTATTGTAAGAGTCATATCTATTAATAAATATTGTATGGGAATTCGAATTTAAGGAGAAAACAAATTCATTTGTGACATCATTACTGAAAGTTTAGTCACAAAGTTGGGATTAAAGTTTGTAGACATGGAAGAACAAATACATATTGCACATCCATTATGATACATATTGCACATGGCATGATAAAGACAAAATGAAGAGAGATGAATTTATTACATATGTCATGGATTTGGGCATTTAGGTGACACCTGGTTTGTGTTTGTAAGAGTTTATTATATTTAATTTGTTTTTCTAATTTTGTAGCAAGTCATTATCATTTTGGGCATGTTAAAAGTCATTTTATTTGTGTTTGAGGAACCTTTGGCCAGGTTTGGGAATGTCAAGAATGTGCAGCAACCAACGCTGAAATTGACGTGCTTCATGAAGTTTCAAAGTATAATAGAAGCTACACTAGGTAACCATGCTTTTATTGTTGATCTAGGTTTTCAAGCCTCCCTATCTCATTAATGTTGTTTAAATAGTCTACCATTTTTAGAACCAAAGAATTCCATTATTATTTATGATAAATACTCTTTATTGGTTTTCAAAATTTGATCTATCATATGATGCATATTTATGTTTTTTTTAATTGTTTGTGTGTTCGCATGTAGATTTAGTTTGACTATTGCAATCATATCTACATTGTAAGTTGCTCATCTTAACTATTTTTGGGTTGGATTTCACCTAGTTGATGCAAAGCAATTGTTCAGTGGTTTTGAACAACACCTCCTTATATATTATGTTGCATCTCTCAAGAGAAAATTAATAAATAAAAATTCTTTTGACACATTTTTTAGAATCTTGTTCCAAGTTTATATGAATGTCTAAGGACAAAAAATTATACTCTTTTCCCATTGGTGTTGTTCATGAGCTTGGTAAACATCTTTTGGAGTTTGTGGCATATGTAAATAGAGCTATTTAACTCTCCTTTTTGATTGAAACCAATTTATATTTTGATACGTAGGATATTAATATAGTTTTAGACTATAGGTATTTTTATGTATTTGAGTGCATTATATAAATTGATGTCTTATTGAATGGTTAAATTGGAGTTGAGGGAATTAGTGATTTGTTATTTTGGGGATGATAATTGTAATATATTTATGATATTTTTTTGTTGATTCTTGTTTAAATCTCAAGTTTAGGGATGAAGGCATTTTTCTAGATAATATAATATAATGTATTCTTCCATTCAACAATATAATGTTTGTCATCCTTGTCCACATAATATGGTCAACAATTTTGTAAAATACATGTTTAACAAAAAATTGATAACACACACAATAACATATAAAATTGAAATCCTTCATTAGATGTATATATTTTGCTAAGATCATAGTTATTTCTGAAAGATAGATAAATCTTCCAATACTTTAAGTATAAAGAATAGGTTTTCATTGGGCAAGACTTTTTTTTTTAACAAAACATTGAAAATTGGTCTCCTTTGAAGAATGATAAACATGTATATATAAGACATGCACTCTCGTCGGTAACATATAACATAGAGGCAACCCTCATGCTACAAGTCCACACCTCTATGCCTATCACATTACACTTGAGGTCTATAAGAACAACAAACCCTTATAAGAAACAACCTAGGCCGATTTGTTCCTGTTAGCTTAATTGATGTATGCTTTGTTTTGATCACATCCTTCACTCTCATAGATCTCCTTAAATAATGTAGGAAACATGTATTTGTTTGAAGTGTTTGTACAACACTGCATTCAAATGTTGTTCACATGCATCTTTCAAAGTAGACCAAACCAAATTACAAAATCACATTAAAAAATGGATACTTGTTGAATATAACCAATTACACCTTCATCTATAAGCTTCTTTCCATGTTGTTTTATACATTTGTCAAATATTTTGTATTTATTTTTATTTCATATTCTAATATATGATGAAATGAATGTTTCAATTATTCTTTTTCACTTTTTTAGTGAAGCTGTTAAACATAATTTACTTTTGAAATTTTCAATGAAATATTTATTTTATAATCCTTCAGCGTTTCTTACAACTTTGGGGCAACTGCTAGTTAATATAAAGTACTGATGAAACAATTCTCAAAAGTACTGTAGACATAATTTGTTGTGTTTGTATTACCAAAAAAAAGATAGATGTGGAAAAAATGGATAAAAAATAAGCAAAAATAATTTTATATTTCTATTAAGAAAATTGTTTAAAAATAAGCAAAGATAATTTTATATTTCTATTAAGAAAATTGTTTACTAATAATTCAAAATAAAGAGCTAAATCTGTGTGAAAGTAACCATGAACATAATGATAAGTAAATGGAGAATCAAAACTCAATTTTAAATACTATTAAAATGAATTAAGGAAAACATGTTAAATTACATCGTCAAATCTCTTACCATGTTCTGAGTCAGAAACTTCGTGCAGATCCATTGATTAAAAAAATATTCAAGGATTCGTAAAACTCTAGTCTTTAGTGGATTTTTGAAACCTTAGTTATTGATTGAAATTCGCAAGATTATATTGAATAAAAATGATATGTAACGGGGAATAATAGTGTGCAGTTTACACAAGTTTTTATACTAAATATAACTTTTAACCAAACTTTTTCTTGCACTTTGATTCATGATCACTCTTCCTATATTTTATTATAATAATCACACATATCTTCTCATCATACCATCTCAACAACAATTCGACTTGATTTGTAAAATAGTGAAGGGGAGGGGAGGCGAAGGGAAGGGAGATGATTAAATATAGATTTCAGATATGTGGAAAACACTTAACCTATGTATGTGATAGACACGTCAACCTATATCTAGCATTTGGACCATCTTCTTAGTACCCATTTCTTTCAAAATTATTTAAAACCCCCCAACCCTAGTTACTCCTAATTATACCAGTCTTAATTTTCGGTGATTAAACACAATCCAATAAAGAACTCACATTGTATTCTCCCACTCCCTTAATAAGCAATCACATGGTATTCTTCTACTCCCTTATTGTATATGAGGGAAAAAAACACTTGATCTAAGGGGCTTATATTGTTTATTAATAAATCTCAAACATTGTTTAATTATTAAACCTTAAAGTATAAGAATTATAATATAAAAAGTGGAAAAAAACAAAAAAAAAAACACACAGATATAAATATTTTCAAAAATTAATAAACTTTAAATTTGATGTACAAACCAACATTTAATTCGATTAAACATAAAAATAAGAAGAAAATGAAAATGAAATTTGTGTAACCTATCTAGATATAGACTTAAAGAAGGGTCGGGAAGAATTTAAATGATCATAATAGGGATTAGGAGTGATGTTTTGGACACAAAATATGAAATATAAAAGACAAAGAAAGAGGAAGAACCAAATGAATGAAAAATAATACAAAATTATTCAGAAATTTACCAAATACATCAATAATATAATTTAGACCAATAATTAACAAATATACAAAAATGCTAAAAATAAAATAATTAACAAATAATTAAAAGCGTTCATAAATTTTAAACATCTCAAATATCTACTAATCTCAATATATAACTTTAAATAATTAATTAAATTTTTGAATAAATGATTATATAAAAATATATAATTTTGTATAATATTTTTAATAATATAATTATATAATAATAACATTAACATAACATTATCATATTAAATTATTTATATGCACAATTTAATATTTATGATTTCATCAAATAACATATGATTAGAGTTTTTCTAATTGTTATTGCCATCCCTCTAATCATAAATGTCCCATCATAAATGTCCCTTTAACTCTTTACAGGGAAAGTAACATTTTTTACTTTGTTCTTAATATGACATTTCTTATAGTTTTGTAGATCCAAACATTACACACAATAATATATTCGTCTCACAAGATTTATTTATTTATTTTTTTCTCCATTCGAGCGTTGTCAGGTGCAAGGAATATGTGGTTTCAATTTTATGATGAGTACTCATAACTGATTCATCAAACCTAGCAACCTTAACAAACAACATTCTATCACCCTTCTTGATATGAATACATGCACAAAGTGTCCTTTGTAAGCTGTTTTCATAATGCATCAACCCACAGCGATAATTTGTATCTGTAAATTTCATGGCTGCAAATCTTGAAGCCGATTTAAACACAATTCGATTTATGGAATGCCTTGTGTTACTTCGAACACAAAATGACATTAAATAGGTGTGGGATGAATAACGACGACATTTTTTAATGTGTGCAATTAAAAATTATTGTGAATACCGTAATAGATTTATAGATAGTTGTACAAATATTTTGACTATGTTACATACTTCGATGGTTTATCTTTTTCCATTTAAGACTCTGTCCTCCTTACCCAAGTATGGGCATTGCCCTACTTCATTTCCACCCCAGGAAGCTTTCCTCAGCCTGTGTAAACTTCTCTAAACTTTGTTAAATCCACAGAGGTCACATCATATATAATCTAATATAGTATTAGCAAATAATTTGGTCTACAAACTGGTCCACTCAACCCCAAAACATTTAAAATGCCTCCAATTTATATAAAACAAAAATTCAAATAATCGAATCTAACAGCAAGATTGAAAACAAAATGGATCCTACAAAGTTTTTACATTGGACAATATATTTTTCCGAGGTTAATAACAGCTTCTAATTGGCTAATCTTGCGATTAAAAATTAAAAAATAATTAATAGACATCCTTTGTCAATTCTGATAAATACAGTCTTTCCAATCTGCAACATAAAAGGCACAGCATGATTGATATTTAAAAAAGTGAACACATTTGCCTACTTTTTAAGAAAGAATACAAATTGAAAATATTGTAAACACTGCACAAAAAACATGTAGAAACATAAGCACACAAAACACCTGCATTTGGAAGCTATAACTTCAAAAAAGAATCTATCCTTAATGAGCTTGGAAATGAAATAAATAGAACTCATTGCATAACAAAACAAAAGGAAAAAAGTAAAAAGATGGCTAAAATTTATAAAATATTAAAGCATTAAGAGCCTTTTCCAGTACAGCAAATTGGGGCTACTCTATGTAAATGAAGGAGTGCCAAATCAGAACGTGGCAAAAGCAAAAGAAGCAATAGAATAAGTGAACTCTATTTGTAAAAACAACCAAATTTGACAAGGAATGGTGTTATGTGGCCATGTGCAATCTAAGGAAACATCACACTTACTTTTATCCTAGTTGTTCTGCATTTTAATAATCTTCCTTCAAAACGCGTGGTACATGACAATCATCCCTTGCGTGTGATCTAAAAAGTGTAATATTTAATATGTTCTAAAAACCTCTTGATGCAAGCATTGGTAGAGTGGTTTGACAAATAAACCATAATCTGACAGAGGTATTCAACACAGGTGACATAGTTAAAATACTCAAGGATCTAACTCATAAAAATGTAAAGGTATGTATCCAAGAATAATGGGACCTGATCCAATAGAAAAAACACGTCATAATTTGAATAGACAAAAACTACGCAGGTATTTTATAAGGCCTTGAGTAAGCCACGTTAGCCCATGAACACAAATAAAGTTTAAGGCCATCATCGCTAATCAAAAAATAAAACTTTCATGGATGTTATAATAATATAAATAATTTTTTAGCATTACAAAACTAAGGAGAATAGTCATGGAGAGATATTTGTACATGATGCATAGAGACAATTAAAAAGTGAAGAAAACATTGAATACATATGCAGAATAAATAATTTAGTTGGGCTTGATATATGATTATTGGTAGACTCAATTTTAGAGTTAAAATGGATATATACACAAAGATCATTATAATTAAGATATATGTAGATATTGTTAAGTATTAATATAATTTATATGTTTTTTTAGGTTAATTTATATGTAATTATATTACAAATTAAAGTATGTCACTTATATAATATTAAGTTTATATATGATTCATTTTCTATATTTATATTTATTTTATTGGAAATAATAAATTAATTTGTATATTAATAAAATGAGTTTTATTTAGAGAGAATATTTTCTTTATTTTCAATTTTTATTAAGTAAATTTAGTACCATATAATACACACATTTTACTCCTATTCACTTATTTATTTTAGAATATAGTTTTAATATTATAATGTAAAAAAATAAATTGATTTAATTATAGGAAGTAAACATGATTTCCAATCTTTAAAAACCTTGTCATTCTCACTCACACTTTCATTCTCTCTCACACACACATATACACTGTTTTACAGTACATAATTCATTTGTCTAACATTTTATTTTAAATAATTAGAGGGAGATTTGAGAGCACATTTTGTGTAAATTTGTTAACATTATACATATTAAGATAAAATATAGACATTAAGATATTTTGATATATTTTTAACACTGAAAGATGGTTGGAGTACATTATCTATTAAAAATATCAAATATATAGCCAAGAATAATGTTGTCGATGATATGAATTTAAGATTTTTTTAACAAGTTATAATCCTATTTTATGTTCTTTTTTGGGGTGGCGGAAGGGGGAGGGACAGGGTCATTTTTTAATATTGAAAATCAAGTTAAAATAGTATAAAATAATATAATAATTAATTGCTATCATTGGAAGTTTAGATTAGGAGCCCAATTAAGTTCAGTTCTACATAATTAGGAATTAAGTTTAATTTTAACTAATAAGGAATTAGTTCCATTTATATATAACTGTGAGTTAATTTCAATTTCACATGTTAAGAAGTGTTTAGTTATGTCTAGTCTCACATAGTTAGAAACTTTTTTATTTGTAAAGAAAATGAGTATTCAATTAATGAATTACAACATTAGTGTAAGATCTAACGTTTTAATTTGTCCCCAATTCTCTCATCCTCTCCTATTTATACATTTATTCTATGACAATATTCATGTATATGTGTAGGGTTATTTTTGGAAAAAAGTGTGAGGGCCTAAAAATAGATATGAAAACCTTATAAATTTAAAATATAAGGCTTACTCTCATGTTTGTATGTTTGTAGTTTCAATATTTTTGAAATGGTTAGCCAAATGGGTGAATGAATAAGGATGGTGGAGGAATTTGATGGAAAGAAATTCCACCTTTAGAAGGTGAAGATGGACATGCTATTCATGGGAGCTTACTTATGGAAGATTGTTAATGGGACTGAAATAAAACATAAAAATGTGGAAGCAACAACTAAGTGGGAGCAAATAAATTACAAATCATTAAATATGATCTTTCTCAACATAACAATTGCATGTTTGCTTTCTCAAGATATTAAATAAGGCTTGTGATACATTGTGTCAAATGTTTAAGACAAAGGATGTGAAAAATAAGTTGTACACAAAAAAAAGACTTCCATCTATGTATAAATGATGAAGAATCAATGTCATCACAAATCAACAACTTAAAATATAAGTTGAATTAGTTTAGTCATAGTTGGTTCTCTAATATTATATGATGATACCACTATGATTCTTATGAGGTGTCTTCCATAGTCATTTGAAATTTTAGTGCTCTCTTTAGGCGCAAAAATATAACCTAAACATATAAAATGTAAATGGATTATTACCATAGGAGTTGAGAAAAAAAAAGAAATGGGGTTCATTAAAAAAATCACATTTCTTGGAATGTTAGAAGAATAAAAATAAAAGAAAAATAGACACCACTGATCGAAAAATTTATTTAAATAATAAATTCAATTATCACTATTACAAGAATGTAGATCATTGTGCAAAGGACTATTAGTATAAAACAACAAATATTACAAAATAAAATTTTGTAAACCAACCAAAAACACACAATAAATGAAAGATATTAATATTATAAGCTATTGGTATTAGTGCACATGGAACAAGCCGCATAAATAGAAGAACAATATCAGACTAGTGCATAAGTATGAGATGAAGCTACTGATAAAAAAACACAATCAAAGGGATCCCAAATTCCTTTCAAAAGATGCTCTTACCATTCCTTCTCAAATAAATTTAATACAAGGCATTTTAAAAAGCTTTCAAGAATGTAATATTTTCATATATTTTTATAGAAAATAAACTTTTCAGATAATTTTTTATATTTTCATATAAACAAGTTATGTTATGATATTATACTTTCATAGTTCATAGTGATTATGATAGATTATTATACTTTCATAGTTTATATTGATTATGTTAGATTAAGCTATTTTATATTTTCAAATAAATATTAGTAAATTAAAATATAAAAATAAAATAAATCCTATGATAAGAAAATATATTGTGTGGCTAATTGTGGTCAATTTTTTAGAACCAATGAACCTATGTTTACCATTTTTTGTAGTGGCCTTAACGTCCTTTGTGTTTACATTATTATTTTTTATCTTTGCATAGTTAGTGAAGTGGAAAGATATTACTTCTATTTGAAATGACATGGAATCATATTTTCTATAAATAGAATGTAGATCATTTATTACAATCACTAAATATCCAATATGTATATTATATATTATTTATATAATATAATAATATATTTCTAATATAATTTTTAAATAAGATATAAATAGACATCAAATCTAAAGTTGAAATTTACATATGATGATATAATATATTACTTTAGATTTGAAAAGTGATAGAATATTTGAGATAAAATAAGACATAGAAATTAGAAATTTTGAGGTTGATCGATGGTAATGTGATCAATTCAAGGTAATGGAGTCACCCATTGTCCTAGAAATAGGTCAACAACAAATGTTGTCCACCAATGATAACTTAGTCAACCCATGATAACATCAATGACCCATAACATCTTCATCAACTAATGATAATAATGTAATGTCATCACCTCAAAACATCTACATCGACTGATGATAATGTAGTTTACCCACAACAACACCATCAACCTAAACAATCTTATCGATCGACAAAATTGTCATCTCTTGATGGAAATATGGTCACCTAACATCATTAGCATTGACCAATGACAATTATATTTCTTGATGATGATGTTATTGGTTGGTGACATTACCATTGCCTAATGAAATTTCCATCAACCAACTTCACTACTATCACTCGATGGTAATGTTGTCACCCAAAAGTACTTTTGTCACCCGATGATATAGCAATAACTTTATGAAAAGGTTAGTATAGTTATGGGAACTAGACTTGAAAGATAAATTAGGAAGCCCTAACTCAATTTTTATGCTAAGTATAGATTACCAAGTTGATTCACATAGACATGATCTTTCCAACAATGGTGATTTGAAGTCCCAATTCGACATGTAAATTGAGATAGACCAACAAGGTAAGTTTTAGTGCTGAGACCAATGAACTACTAGTGTATTCAGGAGTAGAGCAAAAGGTCAAAAGAGGGTCACAATTTTTAGTCTAAAAAAGTGGCATGTTTTGTAAGCAACAAAAATGGTGAGGTACAATGATAAGGTCTTTCATGTGATATTAGACACCATAGATTCCATATCATACACCAAGCCTGTATTAAGGCTAGTTGTTAAATTTACATGACTTACCCATATTATAGAGGGGTACATAACTTGTAAGGTTATAAAATATCCAATTGGCCATTTTATATTACTAAGGATGGATGAGGACATCATAAATGCTGATTTAATTAAGACAACACTCCACATTTGATGAAGGGATTGAATACACATGATAGGGTAAGTCAATGGAAATGATGAGACAAAAGGGGGTGTTAAGTACACATGTTTTTCCTAAACAATAAAAAATATCAACTTTTTTGTATTAGTTGAGACACCTACATTCAAAATTGAAGATGTCATGTGAACTTGTATTGTAACATTGTGAATCTAGTTTTTAAACTACTAACTTTTGTTTAAAATGATCAAGTATAAGTAGGTCAAATGTCATAAATTTGAAGGGTAATAACTTTTTTTGGAAAAATATAAATAGATAGATTTCTATGCAGCCCATCATTTTTTTAACATCATTTAATATTGTTTTAAACCCTTTGGTGGAAAGTTAGATAAGATCATCTAGTTCACAAATAATATATATTTTAAAATTAATTAATTAATATTTTGGTTTTTACTAATTTCACAAGTCAATAGACCCTAAAATATGATCAATAGTGTATAGCTAACCATGTGGTCCCCCTAACTACCTCAAAAATATTTAAAAAGATTTTTTTAATGAATATAGAATAATTTATAGTTTGTAACCATATAATTTATTTTGGGTTGGAATCGATGAATCAAAAGATACATAAACAAAGATGAACATGTATAGTCATGGCATATAGCATTATAAAAGAATTAATTAGAAATAAATATAGATAATAACCTTAAAAGTAATGAAAGTGTGTATATATATAAAATATGAATATGAGAGTGTATTCAATGTTATAGTAATATTTTCAAGAAAAAGTTTGATAAAATTCATAGTGTTTAGCATGGCCAAAGTTGAATTTTGATTTTTAGTCAAATATATGCATTAAGATGTGTGTTTGCAAGTCCATGCCTCATGCTCATAAATCCAAGCCATTCACGAGCCTTCAGACACATGTTTGAAAATTAAATATAATAACTTCAAATGAGAAAGTACACCATATGTGGAAGTAGTGTGTACATAGATTTACCACATACATGGTTTTTAATGAAATGCATTTTTACATATATTTCACCATCTTATTGTTTTATTAATGTCTTTTTATTAATTTCAATTCAAATTTATAACTTGTGGTTTAAGGTATATGTAATAGGGTTTAGGGTACAAAAATGAAGGTAATTGAAGTCAATTTGAGTTGCTTGAACCTATTTCTGACTATAGAATGTGATTTTAGGCATAATTAACACCAACAAAATCACAAATTGAGCTAATCAGTATTGTGATTTGTGTTGAATTAAGCCATGTGAATGTAATTCTTACTCTAAAGGATGTTAAGTGGGGTTAAATAGATTTTTTTAAGGTTTAAAGTTTACAATTTATGATTTAGGGTCTAGGGTTTAGCGCTTAGGGTATATCGAGTTTAGGTTTAAGTGTATAAGATATAATCATTAAAGAACATCGGCCAAATGTAGCTCCTTTACCCTATTTGTGACTATAAAATATGATTTTGGGCTCAATTGACCCTAGGCACGTCATTATAGATTGAGCTAATTACTCAATTGGGGTAATGAGTGATGCGATTTATGCTAAATTGAGCCTTATGAACATAATTATTACTCTAAATGATGTTAATTGAGGGTAAATGGATTGGTTTTGAGTTTATGGTTTAAAATATAGGGTTTATGGTCTAATTATAAGGCTAATTGATCTTCTTGAACCCATTTGTGAGTATAAAAAGATATTTTTGGCACAATAAGCCCTAAAACCATCATAAATTAAGCCAATCAGCCAACTAGGTCAATAATTAATGTGATATGCATTGAATTGAGCCATATACACATAATTAAGTGGGTTTAAATCAAATGGTTTAAGGTAAATATGGTTTACAATTTAAGGTTTAGGGTTTAGGGTTTAGGGATTAAGGATTAGGGTACATAGGGTTTAGGTTTTAGGGTATAAGGTCTAATTGTGAAGGTAATAAGGGCCAAATTATGCTCCTATAATCTATTTATGACTACATAATGTGATTTTGGGATCAATTGGCCCCCATATCATCACATATTGAGCCAATTAGTTGTTCAGGGAAATGAGTGATGTAATTTATGCCAAATTAAGTCTCGTGGATGTAATTCTTTCCTTAAAAGATGTTAATTGAGGTTAAATTTATTAGTTTATAATTTAGGTTTTAAAATTTAGGGTTGAGGGTAGAAAATTGTGAAGGCAATTGAGCTACTTAAACCTATCTATGAGTACAATAAATCATTTTGGGTATAATTAACCATAATAACATCACAAATTTAGCCAGTTGGTAATTTGATTTGCATTTAATTAAGCCCTATGAAGATAATTAAATGAGGTTAAATAAAATGGTTTAAGGTAAATATGGTTTACGATTTAAAGTTTAAGGTTTAGGCCTTAAGGCCTAGGGTGTATAGGGTTCAAGTTTTAGGATATAAGGTGTACTGGTGAAGGCAATTAGGGCCAAATTCAGCTACTTTAATGTATTTGTGACTATAAAATGTGATTTTGGTCTCCATTGGTCACCATGTCATCATAGATTGATCTGATTAGTCAACTGGGGTAATGAGTGATGTGATTTGGGCCAAATTGATCCCTATGAACATAATTATTACTCTAAATGATGTTAATTAAGGATAAATTGATTGGTTTAGGGTTTAAAATTTAGGGTTCAAGGTCTAATTATGAAGGCAATTGGGGATAATTTTAGCTAATTAAACCTATGTGTGACCATATAATGTGATTTTGGGTTTGAATAGCCCCTATGCCATCACAAATAGAATGAAATAGTCAATTTGGGTAGTTAATCATGCAATTTAGAATAAATTAAGCCCTGTGGACCTAATTCTTAGTCTAAATGAAGGTAATTGGGGATCAAATGATTTTTTTAGGATGTTAAGAGTTTATGATTTATGGTTTAAGGTTTTTAGGGATTTAGGTTTAGGGATTAAGGTTTAGTTTTGAGGGTATAAGGTCGAAGAGATCAAGGTTTAAGTGTTAATATTTTAGGTTAGGGTTGTTTATGCATACATCCAAGACCACATATGTTGTAGGACCACATATGTAGTTTGGTTAGTGCTAAAAAAAGAAACATTTAGGTTAATGTATTTTTTTTAGATCGAGACTTGTGTCCCCTAGGTAATCTAATATTTTTTGTTTTGTATGTTGTGGGCCCCTTTTTTACTTATTTGGTCCATGTGCCCACCCTCAAAATTAAAAAACTTTATCTACTCATGGTTGACTAAAGAGCGCATGTCTATTTTTAAATAATTTTATTGTTGTCCCCACTTAGTACTACACATCAAGCAGATATAATTTTTAATAATTAGATTGTTGTCCCCACCATCAGAATTTGACAGCTTTGTTCACTCATGGGTGATAGATTTTGTAATAGTATAAAGAAGTTAAAGTGTAAAATGAGAAAGGAATTATAAGTGCAGTGAGAAAAGCAAAGGTAGTGAATGAAAAAAATTCATGTAAGTAATTATACTATCCATAATTAATTGAATTTCATAAATAATGATGAGACAAACAATGATATTATACCAATATTTGAAATTACAGTTGACAATTCTCATAGTATATCAAATTATAATGCAAAACCACATTAAAATTTTATAGTTTTTAATTTTGAATATGATGATAGATTTCATGATGATGTAAATTGCATAAAACACTGATTGGTGAAAGTAATAATTAAGAAAAGACTTTAGGAACACCATTTAATGAAGAAACTAGCAATGAATAAAGTAATATGGATACACCAAATCAATCAAATTTACCACCAATAATACCTACTAGGATTTTGAAAAGAAGACCCATGTATTTAATTAAAATTGATCAAAACATTTTGAAACCAATGCCTAAAATAATGTCTTGGCACCATATGAGAAGAAAAGCATAAACAATTTGGGACTCACACTTTCACTAATTAAACTAAACTCAAATATGTCAATTTTTTATTACATTGATGATAGCGTATAAGATGAGACCTAAAATGAACATCCTAGGACTAAGAAAATCTTATATTGATGGTCTAAATAAGGAAATTTTTGAAAATTTTCATAATACATACCATAAAGTAGGTGTGAACAAATGCACCAATAATGGAAACACTACCTGATGCATTATTACAACTTCTATGGTAAGTTTTCATAATTATAATAAATTATTGATTAGAAAAACAAGATGAGCATTGTACATAAATAGAAAAACACTAATGAAAATAATTTAGAGATGTAAAAGACATGATGTTTCTAATAGAAATGCATTGTGGGCATTCTCTATTAGTCTCCCACAAAAGGATAAGGCTAGATCTGATGCCCTAAAAGATTTACTTGTAAAATTTTAGAAAGATAGCCCAAGGGTATCACCTACTATTCGATACGTAGTGAAAAGGAGAGTTGATTCTCATAACCGTGAACCACATCCTAAACATTTTTTTTGATATGATTCAAACACAATTGTAGTATAAATTTGTTAAAACATATCCACATACTTATTTTAGTCAAAGATATTTTGAAATGGCCAAACCCTTTTATATGAAAATCAATCACACATGCACTACTCGTTGTTGTAGGAAACATGTTAAATATTCGATGCATTATGATATTTTTTTTCATGTTCATTATACCTTGCATATTGACAACATTTTTTAGGAGTGTGGAGTGGAAGCCCCACAAAAATTAGTAAAGGAATTTTTTCCATCTATTTTTTATGAATGACGATATCATTTTTTTTATAATAAGGCATGTTTATAAAGAACTTATAGCATTTTTGGTGGAATGCCCAAATTGAAAAAATGTACCCATGAGGAGAGTACACATCAAATTGGATAAGAATTGGCTGGTTTTAATAAATATAAATATGTGACATATCAATTAAAAGATGGAAAGTAATCTAAACTATATGATCTTATTACATAACAAATACCTATTTTTAAATTTATTGAAAAGTTCAAGGAGAAAATTATATATGATTATGCAAGGAACACACATAGAGCTTGATGGCTCGATGAATATTTCAAATTAAGTAAGAACACATTCCCACTTGGTAATATTATTTTAGTAGTTGACTTTGTACAGAATTCACATTGCAACCAAAAAGAGAGGTTCAATCATAATACTACCATTTAGTACATGTTTCCCTTTTTGTGTATATAATATTCCTACATTCACATGATAGTACAAAGCATGATAAGAAAATATTAAGGGAGTACCATTTCTATGTCAGTGATGATCGAACACATTATTCAAAGTATATACAAGGTTATTTTCATATGTTTTAAGGAAATTTTATTAAAGGGAACATTACTTTTAATCAACATTATATTTGGTCATATAATTGCACATCACAATTTTAGAATGCATGGATGTTTTACTCACTGAACAGGATGCATGTTAGTGCTAGTGTAATACATATTTACAATTTCACTGAAGCAATCCATAGAAAATGGGAATGTGAAGGTGAAGAAACATGTGTCAAAATTTGTAATGAAATTATGGCCCATGGTGCTCAATGAAATTACACTATCTATAGATATTTTTGGATGATGGAGGATGAATAATTGTCATGGTATGAATATTGTATGACAATAATAGGATCGATTGAGTTACACTCATTTCATACATCAAATGCAATTTTTTGGATGGTTCAAATGAGGCACATGGCATGTCCTTGTTTTGTATGCATTGAATTGGTTTGGAATGAGTGCGAGTCATAATAATGGGTGGATGAATGGAGTTTTATGCCTCTAGTTCCAATTGATAATTATTAGGTTCCAACAACATTACAAATTATAGAGCTGACATCATCACGTGATTTTGACCATGTATCTGATCTAGTAAGACCAAGTACCATCTATTTAACATGTGTTTCATGTATTAAAATTGGTAAATATATCAACATATCATGTTCTTAAATCATGTTTCATTTTGTGATACAATGGATGTCTATGTAGTTAATGTAGATGAGGATAACAAAGAGGGGATAAACTACTAATTGTGATAGTATATAGAGGAAAAACATAAATTGAATTCTATAGTCACATATGGGGAAAACATTCACTATAATATTAGGTCTATAGTAATTACTGGAACTTGGCTTCAGCATTGTTCTATAAAGAATTCAAATGTATGGTTGTTTGAATACTATGAAGTACATAAGAAGATGCTCCAAAATTAAAATTTGTTTTTTCAACAAATGATTTGTTGCATAAATATTAGGGTAGTCCATTAAAAAGGACTCTAAGGAAGGTTAATTAATCTGATCATGAAGCAACTCTAGCTACTATAAAGAATAAAGTTGATCTTAGTGGTTCTTTAGATTGAAATCCCAAGGTATGTTGACTTCTAAAATACAAATATGTTTAATTTTATCAAATTTTATTTATTTACTAGGTATTAAATATAAATTTATAGTTAATTTCATATTAAAATATTCTTTTTAGGTTAGTGGTGCCAAATTAGCTTCCACCTTCACATGGTTGGCATCGTTAATAAAGAATTCCATATTCCCTAAGCTAAGAAAAGCTTTCAATTCATGTAGATGATTGAATATTTTACCTTTTATTTCAAGTAGATTATTCCACCTTCATGTATTTGGTGTCACTAGTAAAGAATCATCCTCATTCTAGGGACATGTGGTCTTGAGGCCCAAACAGGGGCTTTGTCCCTAACCAGGTGCACTTGGATTCCACGAAAGTTGCATTTTAGAATTGATCACTATATCCTCTATCATATTTTCATCAATGATTATAAATCTAAGAGTTTTGTGGCATAATTACATGACTTAAACAAACACATGATGGTTCTTTTGTTTTATTGATATGACTTATGGTTTTCATTTTAAGGATGTCTAAAGTTTGCCTAAGAAACACTAGTTTTTCCTTGTAGGGACAAGTTGTGTTGAGGCTAGAATGGGTGCTTCATATCCTAACATAGCAATCATGAATGATAGGAATGTATTAATATATGTTAATCCTAACCATTGACATGGTGGTGATGTTATTTTCACCCATAAGAACCCAAAGATAGAGATCTTGCATGATGGCTTGCATCTTGCATCTAGGGCTTAGTGGCTTTGAGGTCAGAACAAATGCTCCATCTCCTAACTGGGCATACTCAGATGCCAATAATGTAGTAATAGAGCTTAATCACCATACCTAACATGGTGGATATGTAATTTTTCACCCATGAGCCCTTAGAGATAGATATATTGCATTGTGGCTTGCATCTTGCATTTAGGGATAAGTGGTCTTGAGGCTAAAATAGGTGCTCTATCTCCTAACCAAGCATATGAAAATGCCAATAGTGGGGTCATATAGGTTATTCTATAACACTAACATGTTGGTAATGTCATTTTACACCAATTATACCCAAGAGATAAAGATATCACAATGTGACTTGCATCTTGACAACATTTCTTATCAGTGTTACTCGAGGCCAAAATTGTTAGAAAAAAGGGTATCCTCATGGACTCAAAGGTCATGGTTCTGGAAACACATGTAAATTTTACATATAGAGGTGTTTAAAGTGATGGATTTCAACGTGGAGGTCCCAAAAGTATAAATGTTGATCCAAGCAACAATTTAGGAAATAATTCAGGTGACGGGTCTACCCCAATTGATGACGAAACTTCTGGGATCCATAACTTTTGCATCGTAGCTCCAATTGACTTACCATTTAAACTATTGGAAATATAAGAAAGAGGAAAAAATGGTGAGATGGCATGGATATTTTATCAATGAAGTTTGAACCCCCTAAAAACCCCATGAAAGTACACTAAATTTCAATTTTAGTAGTACAGTCTAAAAATAGTAAGTTTCTAAAAATAGTAATTCCTCAAATTTTGTATTGTTGTAAATTGTGGAAGTTGAAATAATTCATATACCTTGAGATTTTTGACCTTCCAAATCCTCCCCCCACCTTCAAAACATGTATAAATGAATATGTAACCCAAAATGGAAATCAGACATCTCTTCTCAGAGATAAGCATATGTTTGGGTCTGCAAATTTGATCAATAAAACATCTTTTCTTAGAGACAACATTATTTGAATTGTCTTGTTCTTGTTTCTTGAATTATATTTCAACCAAAGCTTTCAAGTTTTGGATCAAATATCTATTGGAGGTAAATACTCTATCTCTTAACTACATGAATGTTGCATTTTAGAAATAATCATTGAATCCTCTACCATGAGTTCCTTGATACTTTTTAATTTGAGAGACACGGGGTGAGATTAGAAGACTTCAATACACATGTGATGAATCTTTTGGTTTGTGGATATAACTTATGGTATTAGTTTTATGACTAACCAAAGTTTGCTTAAAAATTACTAGTGTTACCTTATAGGGACAAGTGGTCTTGAGGCCAGAATGGGTACTCTATATCTTCACAAAGTGTACTCAAATAACAAGAATGTGGTCCTCAAGGTTAATCCCCACCCTTGACATGGTGGTGATGTCATTTTATATCCATAATCCCTAAGAGATAGAGATCTTCCATGGTATCTTGCATCTTGCATCTAGGGACAAGTGGCCTTGAGGCCTGAATGGGTACTCCATCTCCTAATTAGGTGTAATCGGATGCTAAGAATGCAGTCATAGAGGTTAATCCACACCCCCAACATGGTGGTAATGTCATTTTTCACCCAGATCCCATGGAGATAGAGATATTTCACTAAAGATTGCATCTTCCATCTAGGGACAAGTGGTATTGAGGCTAGAACATGTGCTCTATTTCCTAACTAGGTGTACTTGGATGCCAAAAATGGGGTATTCAAGGTTAATCACCACCCATGATGTGTTTGTGATTTTATTTTCCACCCACAAGCCCTCGGAGATAGATATATCACATTGTGGCTTTCATCTTGACAACATTTCTTATCAATGTTCTCGAGGCTATAATTATTGTAAAAAAGGGTGTCCACATATATTTGAAGGCCATGGTTATGGGAACGCATGTAAATTACACATCTTGAGGCATTGTGAGTAATTTATTTATAACTGGAGTTCCTAGAAGCATAAATATCTATTGGAGGCAAATAACATGTCTCATAACTACACGAAAGTTGTATTTTAGGATTGATCACTGAATTCTCTTTTATGAGTTCCTAAAGGATTTGATATCTGAGAGCTTTAAGGTACAATTAGAGGACTTTAACATGCATGTGATGGTTCTTTTAGTTTATAGATATGACATATTATTTTCATTTTATAGTTGTCTAAAGTTTTCTTTAAAAATACCATTTTTGCCTTGTAGGGACAAGTGGTATTGAAACCAAAATGGGTGCTCTATCTCCTCACTAGGCATACTCAAACTCTAGGAATGTAGTCCTAAAGGGTAATCCCCACCCCAACATGGTGGTGATGTCAGTTTTCACCCATGAGCCCCTAAAGATAGAGATCTTTCATTATGTCTTACATCTTACATCTAGGGATAAGTGGCCTTGAGGCCAAAATGGGTGCTCTATCTCCTAATCGGGCATACTTGGATGCCATAAATGTAATCCTAGAGGTTAATACCCACCCTTGAAATTTTATCTCTCTTGAATTGATGGAGTGTCTAGTGTGGTGATCAATTGAAAAAATAAAATACCATTGTTAGTCACTTTAATATATATACAAAACCATACATGTACAATGAACCATAACATTAATTAATTCTTAAAAAAACCTTTATATAGGTATACATAGTCATAATAGTAGTAACACACATGTTATTTTGGCTTCCAAAATATTCTTGCAACATTAAAAATGCATATACATTATTGAGCTTATTACATGAAAAATAATTTTTACCTTTTAAATTATAGTAATATTTTAAGTTTAACAAGTCAGATAATTTTTTTATAATAAGTAAAATATTATAGTTACCAAGGAAGTTGCAGCGAAGGTGACTAGATCAAATGTAGATAGTTGAAACATTATGAGGTTGATATCATATAGGTCCAACAAAATACCACCATGATTGGGCTGCATAATATCCTCTTCCTTCTCAGGTCTAGTGCATATAACACCACATGATCTGTAGTAGTGAGCTCATCAATTAGAAGCACTAGATGAAGCCTCACTATATGCACCCTCGTTAATAAGAGTATCAGAAATTTATATCATATGATGAATAAGGGTGTCAATAAGTGCTTTAAGAGTGTGAAAAGTATCAATATTTATAGTCTCCTTGACTATAGAGGGTAGGGTCTCAAGAGAATGTGGTTTTTTGATACATACTCTCGCAAGTTAATTAGGTACATAATGTGCACCTGGCCTATCCTACACAAGCCCATTTCACTACCAAAGAACTCCAAGAAATAAAAATGATTTGGAATTTCACTCAACACAAACTTAAAATATATTTTTTTTCAAAAAAATACACCAAGATCTCATTATTATTAAATGATGGGTGATCAAATACGATCCCCTATCAATTTGAAAAATTTAGTTTGATCAATAGTGAGTGCACCATTGGACTGGAATCTATTTTTCTATCACATCTAATGATGCACCAATTTTACCATGAATGAATAAGGCATAAATTTGGGCGTTAGTTATATTTCTATCTTTCATAGTAGTTGTAGATAATTCATTGGAATAGTATGCCTTATGTCTATTTATATAGTCAACCCAGCTATTAATTTACCCTGTTGATGACTCAAATTCACCTAATAATATTTGTATTATGTTTGCCAAATAAATTTAGTTAGGTTTATTTTGCATGAGGATCCATCAATGTTATGCATAATCAAATTCTCAAGTTTGATCTTATTTTTAATTATATGGGTTGCTAAATCCTCTTGACTACCTTAGGGGGATTAAGGAAATATAAGAGGCTTAGGAGGATTTTCTGGGTGAAGAAGGATAGGAGGGTTTTATGGGTGAGGAGGGATAAGAGGGTCAAGTTTTTGTTCAGAGCCACTTACCTATACATGTGCTAAAAATATACAATTTCAATAAAAATGCAATGAAATTAACTAAATTTGTTTGTAAATGCAATAAAATAAACTTTCAGACCTCTCTTCTAGTGTGACATTATAAAATTTGGGTTGCCAGAGTGCTTGTTGATTGCCTTGGTTGTGTATATTTTCTTTTTTCCCCTTATATTCATGGTTTTTATTGATTCCAAATGAATGGAATCGATGTTCTTTTATTTTGTTTTAAAATGACAAAATTTTGTATGTAGTTCTATAATTTTAAACCTGACCATGTTTGTAGTTTGTACATATAAAAATGTGTACATGATTTGGATTAGTGATTATCGATCCTATGGCATATAATTTCATACATCATTTTAAAAGCCACCTATGTGGTTCTATTTTTTAGGAAAAAAATTCCACTTTTTGGTCCCTATCTTCATGCTCTTACCTAATAATGTTATTTATGTGTGGACAAGATATTGTAAATTTTCATGTCAATGTAACAATTTTGCATAATGATACATGTCAGTTATATCAAATTAAGGTGGTAACATCTTTGATTTGTTATTTTCTATTATCAAGAGTGAACGAAGGCATCATGAATGTTAATTTGATTAAAGTAGAGTTCTATGACTCTTTTTATCTTTATTTAGTGAAAGTAACAAATGTAAAATTTTCATGATGACCATAAGCATGTCCAAATTTTTGTATTTTGATGGATGTGGGTTCAAACCTCTACTCTCTTCTATATGTTCCCTCCAATAACAATGGATCATCTCCCATATATTTTACATCATAGGAATATCCATTTATATGTGATTACGGTTTGTATTCTTTTGATTCACTGATTTTTTGTGCCATATTTCACTAAGACATAGTTCAATGGGTATTTAGATGAAGGAAATAAAGAAATACAAAGCATACCAGAAGCTTGATTTTTCTTTTTGTAGGCATATCTATTGAAATATTTCTTTAATTTAATTTATACTATGAATATTTTAAAAAGCTTATTAGTTTATTTTCTAATGATTCTACAAAACCCTTCAAGGAAAAGCATTCAGTAGGTGGGATTAATAGGTGTTTGTGTCATGATATTTTAGAATTAACCTATTTTTTAAATTTATCATATTTTTAATGTGTTTTCATGTCAATAATGGGGAGACATTTAGATGGGCCATTGAATTCAGAATCTAATTCTCATTTCCTTCTTTACTACCTATCAGACCTCTTTTAGGTTTCTTAAATCCTTGCACTACTTGACAAGTGTCAAGATATAATTTTATATGGTCTTTGATCAAACTACTATATTATATCCACTTTCTTGCTAACTCAAGGCTATAGCTACTAATTGAAAAGCCTTCATTTATCCAGGGGTCTGATTCCCTACCATCCTAGGAAGGGGTGGGAGTGTGAGTCTCTTGTACAATATGGGCCCTCTAGGGTAAAATATCACTTTATATTTCCTATCATTACCCCTCACCATCATCACCTACCTCAATTAAAAATACTCAATGGTCTTAGATTTGTTTATCATCCTCCCAATAGCCTACTACATAGCTAGATAGTTAAAAGCTACATAGGATGTGAGTGAGAGATGTTTGTCTTATGTTGTCATGCAAAAAAAGTGTCAAAATTTATGTTTGTAGATTCAAATAGATACTACTTAAAATCATTGGTGTAACCACTTTCTAAAAATATATTGAATTCCTCGTTCCCACTGTAAAATAATAGTTTAAATCAAACAACTATGTGAAAAGAAAAAATACATTCTGAAATACATATTTCTTAATTAATAAATTATTTTAAAAATAAGAATTAGGTTTTAGGGTATAAGGTCTAATTGTGAAGGTAATAAGGGTCAGATTCATCTCTTTTAATCTATTTTTGACTACATAATGTGATTTTGGGCTCAATTGGCCCACACGTTATCACAGATTAAGCCAATTAGTCAATTGGGGAAATGAGTGATGTAATTTATGCCAAATTAAGCCTTGTGAATGTAATTATTTATTTAAAATATGTTAGTTGAGGTTGAATAGATTATTTTATGATTTAGGTTTTAAAATTTAGGGTTGAGGGTGGAAAATCATGAAGGCAATTGAGCTACTTAAACCCATTTGTGAGTATAAAAACTGATTTTGGGCACAATTAGCCCCAACACCATCACAAATTGAGCCAATCAGTTAATTAGGCCAATAAGTAATTTTATTTACATTGAATTGAACCCTATGAAGATAATTAATTGAGGTTAAATTCAATGGTTTAAGGTAAATATGGTTTACAATTTAAGGTTTAAGGTTTAGGGCTTAAGGTTTACATTATATAGGGTTTAGGTTTCAGGGTATAAGGTCTAATGACAAAGGTAGTTAGGGCTAAATTCAGCTCCTTTAATGTATTTGTGACTACAAAATGTGATTTTGGGCTCCATTGGCCCCCACGTTATCATAGATTGATATGATTAGTCAATAGGAGTAATGAGTGATGTGATTTGGGCCATGATAAGCCCTATGAACATAGTTCTTACTCTAAATGATGTTAATTAAGGATAAATTGATTGGTTTAGGGTTTAAAATTTAGGGTTTAGGATCCAATCATGAAGGCAATTAAGGATAGATTTAGCTATTTGAACTTATTTGGACCATATAATGTGTTTTTGGGTTTGACTAGCCCATATGTTATCACACATATAGAGTGAAATAGTCAATTAGGGTAGTTAGTCATGCAATTTGGAATAAATTGAGCCATGTGGACCTAATTCTTAGTGTAAATGAAGGTAATTTGGGATCAAATGATTTTTTTAGGGTGTTAAGAGTTTGTGATTTATCGTTTAAGGTTTTTATGGATTTAGGTTTAGGGATTAAGGTTTAGTTTTTAGGGTATAAGGTCGAAGAGATCAAGTTTTTAGTGTTAATGGTTTAGGTTAGGGGTTTTTATGCATACATCCATGACCACATATGTGGTAGGGCCACATATGTGGTTTGGTTAGTATTAAAAAAGAAGCATTTAGGTTAATGTCTTTTTTTTGGATAGAGACTTGTGTCCCCTAGGCACTCTAATCTATTTTGTTTTGTATGATGTGGGCCTCTTTTTTACTTATTTGGTCCATGTCCCCACCCTCAAAAGTAAAAAAATTTGTCTATTGATGGTTGACTAAATAATGCATGTTTATTTTTTAAAAATTTGATTATTAACCGCACATAGTACTACACATCAAGAGGATATGTTTTTTAATAATTAGATTATTGTCCCCATCCTCAAAAGTTGACAACTTTGTGAAATCATGGGTGATATATTTTATAATAGTATGAGGAAGAAGTTAAAGCACAAAATGCTAAAGGAATTATAAGTGTAGTGAGAAAATCAAAGGTAGTGAATGCAAAAACATCATGCAAGTAAGTATACTATCACTAATGAATTGAATTTCATAAATAATGATGAAATAAACAATGCTATTATACCAAATTTTGAAAGTATAATTGATAATTCTTATATTATACCAAATTATAATGCAAATCCACATTAAAATTTTATAGTTTTTAATTTTTATGATGATGATATATTCCGTGATGATGTAAATTGCATGAAAACATTGATTGGTGAAAGTAATAATTAAGAAAACACTATGGGAACACCATTGAATGAAGAAACTAGAAATGAATAAAGTAATATGGATATACCAAATCAATCAAATTTACCACTAAGAACACCTCCTAAGATTTTGAAAAGAAGACCCATGTATTTAATTTAAATTGATGATTTTTTTAAAACCAGTGCCTAAAAAAATGACTTGGCACCATATGAGAAGAAAATCAAAAAGAATTTGGGACTTAAACTTTCACCAATTAAATGAAACTCAAATATGTCAATTGTTTGTTACATTGATGACAATGCATAAGATGAGATATATAATAAACTCCCTAAGACTAATAAAATATAATATCGATGGTGTAAACAAATAAATTGTTGAAAATTTTCATAATACATACCATCAAGTAGGTGTAAACAAATGCACCAAAGATGGAAACACTGGCTGATGCATTATTACAACTTCTATGGCAAGTTGTCAAACTAAGAATAAATGATTGATTAGAAAAACAAGAAGATCATTTCACATAAATAGAAAAACACTAATGAAAATAATTAGGATATGTAAAAGACCTTATGTTTCTAATAACAATGCCTTGTGGGAATTCTCTGATAGTTTTCCACAAAAATATAAGGCTATATTTGATGCCCTAAAAGATTTACTTGAAAACTTTTGGGAAGATAACCCAAGGGTATTACATAATATTAGAGATGTAGTGAAAAGAAGAGTTGGTTCTCATAACCATGAACCACATCCTAAACCTTTTTTGGATATGTCTAAAACATAATTGTAATCTAATTTTTTTTTAAAATATCCACATATTTCTTTTAGTCAAAGATATTTTGAAATGGCCAAACCCTTTTATGTGCAAAACAATCACACATGCACTACTTATTGTAGGCAACATGTTGAATATGCGATGCATTATGATAATTTGTTGTCATGTTAGTTATACCTTGCATATTAACAACATTTTTAAGTAGTGTGGAGTGGAAGCCCCTCCAAAATTAGTAAGGGAATTTATTCCATTTATTTTTTTAATAGTAATGCATGTTTAGATGGAACTTATAGCATTTTTGATGGATTGCCAAAATTGAAAAAATGTACCCATGAGGAGAGTACACATGGAATTGGATAAGAATTGGTTAGTTTTAGTAAATATAAATATGTGACATATCAATTAAAAGATGAAAATGAATCTAAAAGGTACGAGCTTATTACATAACAAATACCTATTTCTAAATTTATAAAAAAATTCTAGGAGGAAATTATATATGATTATACAAGGCACACACATAGAGATTGATGGCTAGATGAATAGTTCAAGTTAAATAAGGACACATTCCCAGTTGGTATTATTATTTCATTATTGGACTTTGTAGAGAATTACACATTGCAACCACAAATAGAGGTTTAATCACAATACTAACATTCAATACATGTTTCCCATTTTGTGCATATAATAATCCTGCATTCACATGATAGTACATACCATGATCAAAAAATATGAAGGGAGTACCACTTCTATGTCAGCAATGATCAAAAACATTCTTTAGAGTATGTGCAAGGTTATTTTCATATGTTTTATGTCAAGTTGATTAGAAGGAACATTACTTTCAATCAACATTATATTTGGTTAGATAACTACAAATCATAATTTCAGAATGTATGGATGTTCTACTTGCTGAACATGATGTATTTAACTGATAGTGTTCAACATATTTGGTATTTCACTGAAGTAATCCATGGAAAAAGGGAATATGAAGGTGAAAGAACATGTGTCAAAAGAGCACTTGCAAGAAAGGAGTTAAAGTTTGAGGAGGTTGATGGTTTGATAAATGTAAAAACATATTTGAATCATGTAATGAAATTATGGGCCATGGTGCTCAATGAAATTCCACTATTCATAGATATTTATGGTTGATGGAGGATAAATAATTGTCAAGGTATGAATATTGTATGCCAGTAATAAGATCGATTGAGTTACACTCATTTCGTATCTCAAATGCAATTTCTTAGATGGTTCAAATTAGTCACATGGCATGTCATTGTTCAGCATGCATTGAATTAGTTTGGAATGAGTGTGAGTCATAATAATGGGTGGATGAATGGAGTTGTATTCCTCTACTTAGAATTGACACTTATCAGGTTCCACCAGCATTATAACTTGTAGAGCTGACAACATCACATAACTTTGACCATCTATCTAACATAGTAAAACCAAGTACCATTCATTCAACATGTGTTTCATCTATTAAAATTGGTAAATATATCAACATATCATGTTCATAAATCATGTTTTATTTTGTGATATAATGCATGTTTATGCAGTTATTGTAGATAAGGATAATGAGGAGGGAATAAACTACTACTTGTGATAGTATGTAGAGGAAAAACATAAATTTAATTATACAATAACATATGGGAAAAACATTCACTATCCTATTAGTTCTATGTTAATTACTATCAGTTTGCTTCAACACTATCCTATAAAAAATTCAAATGTATGGTTGTTTAAATACTATGAAGTACATAAGAAGATACTCACTATTAAAATTTGGTATTTAAAAAAAATTCTTAGTTTTATAAATATTAGGGTAGGCCATTAAAAAGGATTGTAAGGGAGGTTCATGAATTTGATCATGAATCAATTCTAGCTACTATAAAGAATAGAGCTGATCCTAGTGGTTCCTTCAATTAAAATCCCAAGGTATGTTGACTTCTCAGATGATAATATGTTTAATTTTACCAAATTTTATTTATTTCTTATGTATTACATTTAAATTTCAATTTAGTTTCATATTAAGATAGTCTTTGTAGGTTAGTGGTGCCAAATTAGTTTCCACCTTCACATGGTTGGCATCGTTAATATGAAATTCCATATTCTCTAGGCTAAGAGAAGTTTTTAGTTCATATAGATGATTGAATATATCACCTTTTAGTTCATGTAGATGATTCCACCTTCATATGGTTGGAACCATTAGTAAATAATAATCTTACATCTAAGTACAAGTGGTCTTGAGGCCCAAATAGGTGCTTTGTCTCCTAATCAGACGTACTTAGATACCAGGAAAGTTATATTTTAGGACTAATCACTAAATCCTATATCAAAATTTCATCAATTATTTTTAATTTAAGATATTTGGGGTGAAATTAAATGAATTAGACACACATGTGGTGGTATTTTTTTTATTAATATGACTTATGGTTTTCATTTTAAGACTATCTAAAGTTTGCCTAAAAAACACCAATTTTGCCTTGTAAGGACAATTGGTCCTAAGGCTATAATGGGTTCTCCATCTACAAATATAACATACATGAATTGAAATAATGTATTCATATAGGTTAATACCCACTCTTGACATGGTGGCGATGTTAGTTTCACGCACAAGTCCCTAGAGATAAAGATTTTGCATGGTGGTTTGCATCTTGTATCTAGGGATAAGTGTCCTTGAGGCAAAAATGAATCCTCCATCTCCTAATTGGGCATACTTAGATGCTAGGAATCTAGTACTAGATCTTAGTCTCCACCCCAAATAAGATGGATATGTCATTTTTCTCCCATGAGCCCTTAGAGATAAATATATTGCATTATGGCTTGCATCTTGCATCTAGGGACAAGTGGTGTTGAGGCTAAAATGGGTATTTAGTATCCTAACCAAAAATATACAGATGCCAAGAATGGGGTCATAGAGGTTAATCTCTAGCCTCAACATGGTGGTAATGTCATTTTCCACCTCTGACCTTTGATATAAAAAGATATCACACTATGACTTGCATCTTGACAAAATTTATTGTCAATGTTGCTCGAGGCCAAAATTATTGCAAAAATGGTATCCTCATGGATTTAGAGGTCATGGTTGTGGGAACACATGTAAATTTCACATATAGAGGTTTTGAAAGTGATGGATTTCAAAGTGGAGGTCCCAAAAGTAGAAATGTCTGTTGGAGGTAAATAACACATCACTTAACTACATGAATGTTGCATTTTAGAACTAATCATTGAATCCTCTACCATGAATTCCCTAATACTTTTAAATCTAAGAGAATTGGAGTGAGAGTATAAGGTTTTGACACACATGTGATGGTTCTTTTGGTTTTTGGATATAACTTACAGTTTAAGTTTAATGATTATCCAAAGTTTGCTTTAAAATTACTAGTTTTGCTTTATAGGGACAACTGGTCTTGAGGCCAAAATGGATTCTCCATCTCCTAACCATGTGTACTCAAATTAAAATAATGTTTTCCTCAAGGTTAATACCCACACCTAACATGGTGGTGATGTTATTTTACACCCACAATCGCCTGGAGATAGAGATCTTCCACTGTGGCTTGCAGCTTCCATCTAGGTACAAGTGGACTTGAGGCTAGAATGGGTGCTTTATCTATTAAATAAGAATACTCGAATGATAAGAATGCATTAATATAGGTTATTCCCCAACCCCAACATGGTGGTGATGTCATTTTTCACCTAAATCTCATGGAGATAGAAACATTTCACTATGGATTTCATCTTGCATCTAAGGACAAGTGGTCTTGAGGCTAGAATGGGTGCTCTGTTTCCTAACCATGTGTACTTTGATGCCAATAATGGGGTATTCAAGGTTAATAACCACCCATGATGTGGTTTTGATGTTATTTTTCACCCATGAGCCCTTGGAGATAGATATATCACATTATGGATTTCATCTTGACAACATTTCTTATCAATGTTACTCGAGGGTAGATTTATTATAAAAAAGGCTATAACATATATTTGGAGTCCATGGATATGAGAACACATTTAAATTTCACATATTGAGATGTTGAAAGTAATGTATTTCTAACCAGAGGTCCTAGAAGCATAAACGTCTATTGGAGGCAAATAACCTATCTCTTAACTACATGAAAGTTGCATTTTAGGACTGGTGACTTAATTCTCTTCCATGATTTCCTAAATGCTTTTAAATCTGAGATCTTGAAGGTAAAAGTAGAGGACTTCAACATGCACGTGATGGTTCTTTTGGTTCATATATATGAGTTATTATTTTCATTTTACAGTTGTCCAAAGTTTCTCTTAGAAACACCAGTTTTGCCTTGTAGGGACAAGTGGTCTTGAAATCAAAATGGGTGCTCTATCTCCTAACATGGCATGATCAAATACTAGGAATGTATTCCTAAAATATAATCACCACCTAAACATGGTGGCAATGCCATTTTTCACCTACGAGCCCCTAAAGATAGAGACCTTGCATTATGTCTTACATCTTACATTTAGGGACAAGTGGCCTTGAGGGCAGAATAGGTGCTCTATCTCCTAACCGAGTATACTTGGATGCCACAAATGTAGTCCTAGAGGTTAATACCCACCCTTGACCTTTTATCTCTCTTGAATATATGTTGTAGTGTCTAGTGTGGTGATCAAATGAACAAAGAAAATAGCATTGTTAGTCACTTTAACATATATACAACACCAAACATGTATAATGAACCATAACATTAATTAAATCTTAAAAAACACCAATATATAGGTATACACAATCACAAAAATAGTAACACACATGTTCATGTGGCTTCCAAAATATTCTTGCAACATAAAAAATTCATATACATTATTAAGCTTTCTACATGAAAAATAATTATTACCTATTAAATTATACAAATATTTTAAATTTAATAATTTAGATAATTTTTTGTAACAAGTAAATATTAAATTTACCAAGGAAGTTACAACCAAGGTGACCAAATAAAATGTATATGCTTGAAACATATTGAGGTTGATATCATATAGGCCCAATGAAATACCACCATGTCTAGGTTGCATGATATCCTCGTGCCCCTCAAGTCTAGTGCATATAACACCATATGATCTGTAATAGTGAGCTTATCTCATATAAGCACCAGATGAATCCTTACCATATCCACCCTCACTAGTAAGAGTATTTGAAATTTAGCTTGTATGGTGAACAAGGGTGTCAAGAAGTGCCTTAAGATCATGCAAAGTATCAACCTCTATAGTCTCCTTGACTATAGAGGGTGGGGTCTCAAGAGAATCTGGTTTGTCGATATATAATCACAAGTTGATTAGGTGCACAACATGCACCTAGCCTATCCTACACAGAGCCCTTTCCTCTACCAAATAATTCAAAGAAATAAAAATGATTTGGAATTTCATTTAACACAAACTCAAAATATAGTTTTTCAAAGATTACATCAAGACCTCATTATTGTTGCATGATGGGTGATCAAATACCATCCCCTGTCGATCCAAAATAATTAGTTTGATCAATAGTGAGTACACTAGTGGATTGGAATCTATTTGGCCATCACATCTAATGATGCACCAATTTTACCATCAGTAAATAAGGCATAAATTTGGGCTTTAGTTATATTTATATCTTTCATAGTAGTTACAAAATATTCATTGGAATAGTATGCCTTACGTCTATTTCTATAGTCAACCCAATTATTAATTTGACATTTTAATGACTCAAAATCACATAATAATATTTGTATTATGTTTTCCAAATAAATTTAGTTGGGTTTTTAGACAAGGATCCCTCAATGTGGTAATCAAATTCTCAAGTTTGATCTTATTTTCAATAATATGGGTTGCTAAATCCTCTTGACTACCTTAGGGGGATTGAGGAAATATAAGAGGGTTAGGAGTGTTTTATGGGTGAAGAGCAATATGAGGGTTTTGTGGGTGAGGAGGGATAGGAGGGTTAGGTTGTTGTTCAGTGCCAGTTGCCTATGCATGTGATAAAAAATAGAAAAATATAATTTTTCAATAAAAATGCAATGAAATTAACTAATTTTATTTGTAAATGCAATAAAATACATTTGCATACCTCTCTTCTGGTGTGCCATTATAAAATTTAGGTTAGCAGAGTGCTTGTTGATTGCCTTGGTTGTGCATATTTACTCTTTTCCCCTTCTCTTCATGGTTTTTGTCAATGCCAAATGAATGGCATCAATGATTTTTTTCTTTTGTTTTAAAATGATAGAACTATGTATGCGGTTTTGTCATTTTAGACCTGACCATATACATAATTTTAATATATAAAACTTCATACATGATTTAGGATTAGTGATTACCAAGCCTATGACATAGAATTGCATACATGATTTTAAAAACAACCTACATGGTTCTACTTTTTTAGGAAAAAGGTGTTCACTTTTTTGCCCCTATCTTTGTGCACTTACCCAAAAATGTTATTTATGTGTGGATAAGACATTATAAATTTTCACGTGAATGTAACAACATTACATAATGATACATGTCGATTATATCAAAGTAAGGTGGTAACATCTTTGATTTGTTGTTTGATGGATGCAGGTTTAAACATCCACTATTTCCTATATGCTCCATTCAATAAGTATGGAAATTAGATGCTCATCTCCCATAATTTTATATGATGGGAATAGCCATTTACATGTGAATAGGGTTTGCATTTTTTGCTTGACTAATTTTTTGTGCCATATGTCACTAAGACATAGGTCAATGGGTATTTGGATGAAGAAAATGAAGAAATATATAGCTTACCAGAAGCTTGAGTTTTCTTTTTTGAGGCATATCTATTGAAATATTTCTTCAATTTAATTTATAATGGAAATATTTTAAAAATCTTATTAGGTAAGTTTCTAATTATTCTAGAAAACCCTTTGATGGAAAGCACTCAATAGGTGTGGTCAATAGGTCTTTGTGGCATGATATTTTTGAATTAACCTATTTCCTATATTTATCATTTTTTTCATGTTTTTTTAGGTTGACAGATTGGAGACATTTAGATGGGCCATCAAATTTAAAATATAATGCTCATTACCTTATTTACTGCCAATCAAACCTCTTTTATGTTTCTTAAATCCTTACACTATTTGACAAGTTTTGAGCTCTTATTTTAAATGGTCTCTGATCAACCTACCATCCTATATCCACTTTCTTCCTAACTCAAGGCTATACCTGCCACCTAAAAAGACTTCATTTAGCTAGGGGTCTAATTCCCTACCATCCTAGGAAGGGGTGGAAGTGTGAGTCTATTGTATAATATGGGCCCTCTAGGGTATAATATCACTTAAAATTCCCTATCATTACCCCTCATCATCATCACCTACCTCACTTAAAAATACTCAATGGTCATAGATTTATTCATCATCTTCTTAATAGCCCATTGCATAGGTGGACAGTTGGAAGCTGCATAGGACATGGGTGAGAAGTGTGTGTCTTGTGTTAGTTTGTCATGCAAAAAAAGTGTCAAAATTTATGTTTATAGATTCAACTAGAGATTATGATAATTCACTTGATACTACTTAAAATTCTTAGTGTAACCACTTTTTAGAAATTTCTTGAATTCCTCTTTCCCACTATAAAATAATAGTTTAAATCAAACAACTATGTGAAAAGAAAAAAAGATTCTAAAAAATATATTTCTTCATTAAAAAATTATAAAAGAATAAGAATTCTCCAACTTTCTCAAATTGCCACATTGATACTAGATTAAAATATCTTCACATAAAACATTGTAAATATATAAAAACTAATGAAATCCACACAATATGTATCAGTGGGATGGGATGAATGTATTTAGAGGTTTTCATGTGTCACATTATAGACCCATATGTCATATCTCCTAGTCCTTCTTTGCATTCATGATAACGTGAAATCTTACCTTACCTGGGCTCCACATCACCTTCTAGAGAGCTTTGAATTACCTGTAATGATATATCCACTTGGTACCTATCTTGAAACTATGGATACTACTTGGTAAGCCTTCATTCACCCCAAATTATAACATCCATTCCATCCCAAAAAGGGGCCAAGGATGGTAAGGGCCACGTGCTCACCTTTCGTTAGTTCCATGCATTTTTGGGCCCTGTCAAAACTAGCAACTCAAGAGTATGCCCCTCAACATACCTTTCTCTCATTGAGCTTGAGTTATTTATGCTTTGCCACTTAGGGACCAATGGGGGTCTCCACATGTCACATTTGCAAACCCGGGTGTGAGATCTCTTGGTCCTGCTCTGGATTCACCACATGGCTAAATATTACTTGTTACGAGATCTACATCAACTTCTTTACTTCCTCTCAAACTCCTTTCATGTTTCCCAGATCCTTGCTCTGTTTCACAAATATCATACTCTTATTTGTCGTGAGCCTTCATCGACCTAGTAGTGTATGCTCACTTGGTTCTGAGCACAATCATTTTCCCTAGAGTCTGTTTGCCCTACAACCCCATGAGGGGCTGAGACTAGCAAGGGCCATGTTCTCACTTTTCCATGGTTCATGCCTTCCTCTCATTAAGCTCGGGCCTTATTCACTCTAACACCCCGGTAGAAGCTAGGAGAGTCTGAGCCTTACAAAGACTTAGTTCTTTTAAATATTTTCTTTGGGTTAGGGTAAGTGTTCATCACCCAAATGATAATTGCTTTTGAGCTTGGGTTCTTAATCAGTCGAACTTGGGTGAATAAATTATGAAAGCTCGAGCCACATCAGACTCCACTTGAGTTTGGGAAACCCATGATGGCTTAAATGTGCTAGAAAAAGGTTAAATATGCATTAAGGGACCGTAGAAAATAAACCAAACACTTGAAATGCCAAAAAAGAGTCGAAGACCAACCTAAAAGTGACTGAGAAAGCAAGAAAATTGTGCAATTGAAATGAGTTCCAAATATTATACAAAGAGCATGCCAACACTTATATGAAAAATAACAAGACTTCAGAAACCAACACACAGATGAAGGTGATTTACACGCGGAGACTTTTTAATCAGTTTGATAGTTTTACACATGCACCAAAGACGAGGGTGATTTGGCTTTGTCGAGCATGTCTTGAATGAAGGTATTTATATTTGTAAAAGAAGAACCGCCCGGCATGATCGCCTTGGTTGCCGCCGCCTTCAGCTCACCGGACCTCTTCCGCAGCTCCTCACTCTGCATCAGTTTCTTCACTGCACTCTCCACCTCTTCTCTTCTCACCAACCTACTGTCGTCGACATCCACGCCCTTAAAATCCAAACCCACCTTCCATATGTCTTTGGCGAATCTGCAATTAAGGAACTGATCACCGAAATAAGGCCAACCCAGCATGGGCACTCCCATGCTGATACTTTCGAACGTTGAATTCCATCCGCTGTGCGTAAGAAACCCACCCATAGAAGGATGGGCAAGCACCTTCAGTTGCGGCGTCCACCTCACAATCAATCCCCAATCTATCGTTCGCTCTTCGAAACCCTCGTGGAGAACAGCGGTTTGTCCTTCAGCTATGTCTGAGCGAAGAACCTACAGGAATGTCTGCCCACTCCCTTCCAACCCCAACGCCAGCTCTTCTAACTGCTCTTGCGATTTCAACGCCAAGCTGCCAAACGAAACATATAACACCGATCCCGGTCGTTTCTTGTCGAGCCATTCCAGGCAGGTTTCGTCTTCCTCCCACATACTGCTCAGATTCGACTCCTTTCCCTGTAAAAAGTTTGGGAAAAATACAGGACCTATTGCCAGAGACGGACACCCATTAATGGATAGTGCCGTTACGGCATCTCTCCCTTCCAATTCCTCAAAAGTGTTGACAAGTACGTAGTCCCCTTTATTCGCCATTTGCGATTCATGAAACATCGCTTTGTAGATGAGGTCGGATTCATGCTGGTCGCGGTAGAAGGATATCAGATCGGACGGCCATAAACTTGGTATGTTCCCCGGCAGACAGCGTATCATTTTATCCGGACTTTTAGAATCGGTAACTGAAATCATACTCTAAGATCATGTTAAAACTCTAGCATAATAAACAAATAAATGTGTGCGTCTCCTTCAAATATCTTGTCCTTAAAGTTTTCTGTCAGATATCAATTTTAAAATATTTATTGTCTATGGATTAAAGGAGATATAATAATTTAAACGCAAATGCTCTACACATCTTTCAGACTACAAAAAGTGTAACAAGCCTTCAAATTTGATCAATACGTTAAGATTTAAATGTACCTTTAATCGGAATGTGGCCCTGAGAAAGCAGTAAATTAGCATATTTGTGAGATACAGAGGCAGCGGCACAAATAGACCAGAAGACGACCCTGGTCACTCCCAGATTGATGGCCACCGACGCCGTGCATGACATGAAAAAGTCTGTCACGATGCACGTCACCGGAGGAACGCCACTGTCACTAACACTGCTACTGCTACTGCGTAGGACGTCCTCCAAGGCGGGGCCACACTTTGCCATGGCTATGAAAAGCTCGCCGAGTTGAGAAGTGCGGCCGTGCTCAGGTGGTAAGCCGTCAGGGAATGTCAAAAAGCGGAAGTTGGAGCGCTTAAAAGCATGTTTTGATGATCGTAACATGCGTTTCTGTGTCCATTCGGTATTGACGAAAGTGATGAAAAATCCGTGTGCACTCAGCAGCTCGGCAAAATGTATGAGAGCGTTTACATGGCCCTGCGCGGGAAAGGGCACCACGACCGCGTGAAGACTGGGAATGTTTTCACCCTTCATCGCCGATAGGATTCGCTAATCGAAATGAAATGAAATGACTGGCACGTCTGAACAACTCTTAACGTATGTCAATTACTTGTGTTCAGTGTCCCCGAACCGACTATTAATAGCAATCACAATGAGAAAGTAGGCGTGGGTCCTGCGTTGTTAGACTGTTAATGCGGTCAATTCACCGTGCCACAGGCCACAGGGCACTGGCCACCTAGAAGGAAATAATATATATTTAAAGGAAAGATGTTTTTAAAAACGCAAGGACGACCGTCGTCCACGTCGTGAGAAGAGGAATTTGGAATCTCCCCGGATAGCCTAATGGTGAGGTGCACGCAAATATTTGATCCTTCATTGCCAAATGAGACTGTTAATGCGGTCAATTCACCGTGCCACAGGGCACAGGGCACAGGGCACAGGGCACTGGCCACCTAGAGGGAAATAATATATATTTAAAGGAAAGATGTTTTTAAAAATGCAAGGACGACCGTCGTCCACGTCGTAAGAAGAGGAATTTGGAATCTTCCCAGATAGCCTAATGGTGAGGTACACGCAAATATTTTTCAATGCTGGGTTTCAAACCTGCGCTTATTTTATTTGCTGGCTTTTTCCTAGCTCTAATACCAATTTGACAGCAATAAGAGAACAAAAACAAGAACTCAAATGACTAAACAAGCACTGAACAATTGCTACAGCAATTTCTTGAAGAAAAGAGATTTTATTAATCTTCAAATTTTCTTGATTACAATGTGCGCCCAAGCGTCTTTAAATAGATTTAGAATCCAAACAATCACTGAAAATAGACTCATCTATAATTAACTTCAACTACTTAACTAACTGATTGTTAAGTGCTTAAACTAACTCATATCTAACTATCAGTTAACTAATTGAATTCTTAACTCCCAGTTTACTAACTACTTGTTTAACTGCTTGCTTGCATGACAAAAGTAGGGAGGTGGGAGAGATTATCTCTAATTAACTTGACTTTCTAACACTCCCCCGTAATTTCTACCACTTACAATTTTAGCATTTACAATGCCTAAATTTTGTCTCAAATAATCAAAGGTCTCTTTTGGTAATGCCTTTGTAAATATATTTGCTAGTTGATTTTCATATCTACAAAAGTCCAGATGGATTTCTCCATTGTTCACTAACTCTCTGATAAAGTGAAATCTTGTATCTATGTGCTTGCTCCTCTTGTGAAACACATGATGTTTTGATAAAGCGATTGCTGATTTGTTATCACAAAAGATTGGTGTTGACTCCTTCTGTGCCTGTAATAAATCTTTCAATATTATTCTCATCCAAGTTGCTTGACATGTTGCTGATGTGGCTACAACATACTCTGCTTCCGCTGATGAAAGTGTCACTATAGACTGCTTTTTGGATGCCCATGTGACCACACCTGTGCCTAAAATAAAGGCATGTCCAGAAGTACTCTTCCTATCATCAACGCTACCTGCAAAATCACTATTTGTAAAACCAATCAAACTAAAATTGTTAGATGTGGAATATAAAATTCCATATTCTGTAGTTCCTGCCACATATCTCAATATCCTTTTTCCAACTTGCCAATGTGAGTCTTTTGGTGACTCCATGAATCTTGAGATTAAACTAACCCCATAATTGATATTTGGTCTAGTAGCTGTAAGATACATCAAACTACCAACTAGCCTTTTGAATGTTGTTGAATCAACATTAGACCCTTGGTCTTCTTTTCTAAGTTTAGTCCCTATAGCAACTGGTGTAGGTGCTGGTTTACAATTCAGCATCCTAAATCTTTTTAACACATCCTTTGCATACTTAGATTGACAGATAAAAATTCTTTTCTCTGATTGTTCAACTTCTATTCCCAAAAAATACTTCATTAATCCCAAATCTGTCATTTCAAATTCTTTCTTCATTGCTGATTTAAAAGTGTCTATAGACAAATTTTCAGTAAAAATCAAATCATCAACATATAAACATACAATTAAAATTTGACCTTCTTTGCTGATTTTTGTGTACAAAGTAGGCGCACTATCGCTTCTGCTGAATTCATTGTTTATCATATAAGAATCAATTCTACTATACCATGCTCTTGGTTCTTGCTTAAGTCCATAAAGAGCCTTCTTCAATCTGTAAACTTTTTCTTCATGTCCTTCCACTTCATAACCTGTGGGCTATTTCACATATACTTCTTCATCTAGAAATCCATTCAAAAAAGCAGATTTTACATCCATTTGATATACATACCAATTATTTTGAGCAACGATGGATAAAACCATTTTAACAGTATCCAGTCTAGCAACTAGTGCAAATGTTTCATTATAGTCAACTCCATGTTCTTGTGCAAAATCTTTTGTAACTAACCTTGCCTTGTGCTTTTCAACATTTCCATCTGCATCAAATTTAGTCTTATAAACCCATTTGACTCCAATACAATCCTTACCTTTAGGTAGAGTAGTTAGATCCCATGTCTGATTTCTTTCAATAGCATTCAACTCTTCATCCATTGCTTTTCGCCAATGTTCCTCATTAACTGCTTCTTCATAATACATAGGGTCATGAGTGAAAAGAGCAAAATTTGAAACCAAATCTAATTTCTCTTCTTCTTGATTATAAATCTCATTTAAACTTCTCATCTTCTTACCTTTCAATCTTGCTCTTAAAGTAGCAAGAGTTGGATCTGATTCATCACTTACTTGTGAATTTGGAGTATGGTGACATGCATGACTAGATGATTCACCTTGTTCAAACCTTCTTGGTGTTCTTACTGAAGTGCTTGTGCCTAATTGTGGAGAGGATTATCCACCTTTCAAATTTTGTTCTTCAAAAAATTCTTCATCCTGTGGAATTGGTGCTCCAACTGTGATGGTGCTACCATCCCATGCTTCTTCTTCCTTGAATTCTATATCTCTGCTTATAATCACTTGCTTTGAAATTGGGTTATACAGCTTATAAGCTTTTGACTCTTCACTATAGCCTATAAAAATGCATTTCTAACCTCTATCATCAAGTTTCTTTCTCAATTTAGATGGTATAAGAGAATATGCAACACAACCAAATTTTTTGAAATGATATACACTATATTTCTTACCACTCCATGCTTCTTGTGGAACTCGATCTTTGACACTCTTTGTTGGGCTTCTATTCAGAATATACACTACACAAGCTACTGCTTCTGCCCAATATTCATTTGACAAGTGTTTAGCTTTCAACATGCTTCTTGCCATTTCCATGATTGTTTTGTTCTTTCTTTCTGCTACACCATTCTGCTGTGTTGTGTACCTTGTAGTCAATTGTCTTTTGTTTCCATGATATTTGAAAAAATATTGAAATTGATTAGACATATATTCACCTCCTCTATCTGATCTAAGTACCTTGATATAATGGCCACTTTGCTTTTCAACCATTGCCTTGAATTCTTTAAACTTTCCGAAGGCTTCAGATTTATTTATGAGAAAGTAGATCCAAGTCTTTCTGCTAAAGTCATCAATGAAGGTTAGAAAATAAGTACGACCTCCAAATGATGGAGTTTGCATTGGTCTACGTAAATCACTGTGGACTAACTTCAATATTACCTTAGCTCTATATGAGCCTCCTACTGGAAAACTCTCTCTATGTTGTTTTGCTAGAATACAACTGGAACTTCCTGGCTATTATATTGGTGGTAAACCCTTCACCATATTTTTCTTCTATAACAAATTTAAAGCTCCAAAATGTAAATGTCCATACCTTAAGTGCCATAACCATGATTGGTCTAGCTGTATGGATTTGAAGTGTGCTTCCTCTTTTCCTTGGATGTACTGAATATGAAGAGGGAACATGCGATTTTTGGTCATCTCCACTTTTCCTATCAACCTATCACTTGGAACCTTGTCCAATATTGTGCAGACATTATCCATAAAGGATACTCTATAACCTTTCTGCACTAACTGACCAACACTCAAAAGATTATATTTTAGTCTAGGTACAAAATAAACATCAGGTATAAACCTTCTTTCACCATTCTTGGCCAAAACATTTATGACTCATTTACCCATGACATCTACTATGATATCATTTCCTAATTTCACTTCTGATTTTACAGAATCATCAAGACTAGCAAAAAATTCTTTATTTCCTGTCATATGATTACTGCATCCACTATCTAAGAACCAAATATCTTTAGCTTTTTCTTGAGTAACATTACAAGTAAGAAACATGCTTCCAGTATTAGAACTAGATTCACCTAGATTAGAACTAGATTCACCTGTGTAATTAGCATTCTGCTTGTACACATATCTTTGTTTATTTCTGCAGTCACTTGCATAATGACCATATTTCTTGCAGTAATAACATTGAACATTAGATTTATCAAACCTCTAAGAATCTTACTGTGAGTGGTTGTTGCCATGTCCTCTATTATTGCAGTTTCCTCTACTACTATAGTTTTGATTATTGTTCTCACCTTCATCTGAATTGTTCCTTTCATATCGGCCTCTACCTCTTCCTCTGAAGCTTGACCTAGCTCTTCCTCTACCTCTGCCAACTAATACTTGTGACTTGAAGGCATTATCAAGAGAAGTGTTATTCCTATTCATTCTAGATTCATGTGTTAACAAAGAACCCATTAATTCATCTACAGATAATAGTTTGAAATCCTTGGTTTCCTCAATAGCTACAACTATTGCATCAAATTTACTAGGTAAACATCTGAGTATTTTTTCTATGATCTTCTGATCTGTCATAGTTTCTCTATTAAATCTAATTTGGTTCACTATATTCAAAACTTGACACATAAACTAGTTTATAGATTCTGATTCATTCATTTGCAAATTTTCAAAAGTTCTCCTAAGAGATTGCAATTTAGCAATTTTTACCTTTGTATTACCTCTATAGGTAGTTTCCAAGATTTTTCATGCCTCTCTAGATCTCATTGCTACTGCAACTCTGGAAAATATAGATTCATCCAATGCCTGTTGGATGAGAAATAATGCTTTTGCATCCTTTTTCTTATTCTCTTTAAGTTGGTCCTTTTGTGCTTGATTTAACGCCAGATGGGCTACCTCGTCCTGCTGTTCTACAAAACCACTTTCTACCAAATCCCATACATCTTGTGAGCAAAATAAAGTTCTCATCTTAATTGCTCAAAAATCATATTTCTTACCATCAAAAATGGGAATTTGAAGCTGTGAAATACTGTTATATGCTGTCATCCGAGTTCTTCAACGCTCTATTGGTCTTCTCTTTCTTCCAACTCAGTAGGCACTTTTTCTATGATTTGATTTTCCAACTCTCCTTTCACGGCTTATGCCTGACGACTCTTCTTTATTGCACCGTAACTTTCCAGCGGTCTGCTTCCACGATTTACTTGCTGGATTGACTTCAATGCTTCAATTTGTTTGTACTGGGTTCAGCCTCCTTGCTGCATATGATTTCAATCCACGAAGGTTCAGACTATTTTTAAACCAAGTGCTGACTTTCTACCGTTCTCCACCTACGACTCTGCTGAGTTTTATTTTATCCTGCGTGATTTGTTGGACTACTGCGCTTTGACCATCGCTAGACTTCTGCTGCGTCCAACTATCGACTGCAGCTTCCCACGTCTTAGGCTTCACTGTGCAGGCATCTTCTTCCATGCTCGCTGACTACACGCTCTAATTGCCTTGTCACTCATTCTGTCTAACCTGGCTCTTCTGACTGCGCAATTTTTCAATGCTGGGTTTCAAACCTGCACTTATTTTATTTGCTGGCTTCTTCCTAGCTCTGATACCAATTTGACAGCAATAAGAGAACAAAAACAAGAACTCAAATAACTAAACAAGAACTGAACAATTGCTACATCAATTTCTTGAAGAAAAGAGATTTTATTAATCTTCAAATTTTCTTGATTACAATGTGCGCCCAAGCATCTTTAAATAGATTTAGAATCCAAACAATAACTGAAAATAGACTCATCTATAATTAACTTCAACTACTTAACTAACTAATTGTTAAGTGCTTAAACTAACTCATATCTAACTATCAGTTAACTAACTGAATGCTTAACTCCCAGTTTACTAACTGCTTGCTTGCATGACAAAAGTAGGGAGGTGGGAGAACTTATCTCCAATTAACTTAACTTTGTAACATCCACCTAGAGGGAAATAATATATATTTAAAGGAAAGATGTTTTTTAAAATGCAAGGACGACCGTCGTCCACGTCGTGAGAAGAGGAATTTGGAATCTCCCCGGATAGCCTAATGGTGAGGTGCACGCAAATATTTGATCCTTCATTGCCAAACGAATCGATACAAAATGAATGGCAAAACTGAATGTGTCTATCAATTATTTGTATGGAGTGTGACAGAAACCAATCATTAAAAGCAATTACAATGATAAATTTCTCGACATCTTATCTAGTTGATTTGTCATTATTTGATCAAGAAGATTTTTGGCAACTTAAACCAATCATTAAAAACAATTATAATGATAAGGTTCTCCAAGTCTTATTCAGTTGATTTTTTTTTATTTGATCGATAACATTTTTTGTAATTATAAATCAATCATTAAAAGTAATTACGATGGTAAGGTTCTTGGCATTTTATCTAATTGATTTATCATTATTTGATTCATAAAATTTTTGACAATTTAAAAAATGTGACATCTTTAAGCATGGTGGGAATTTCAAAACTACCAACCTGTCATGTAAATCTGTAGAATGTCAATTGTATAGAATGTTAAAAATAGTTTTTATTAAGATTATTTAATATTATTATTTTATAATATTTTTTTCTTTCTTTTTTATGATGGAGTTGATCTGAAATGTTAAGCATTAAAATTGTATATATAATTTTTCAAAAGCACAAAATATTAATGTTTGATTGTGAAAGCATAAAATCTTTGATATATTAAGAGGTGTTTTTATAACAATAATAAGGAGAAGAAGTATTGATATATCGATTGAAAAAATTATAACTAATATTTTTATAAATCTGATATAATTTATAAAAAATTTAAATGAATAATTCAAACTAATATTATTATAAATATAAATTAAATATATAAAATTTTGAACAATGTAGGCTCTTGTGTACATAAGGAGATGCGGCGATTCTCCCATCAGTAGCCATCTGAAGTTTCCGGAAAAAATAATAGTGATAAAAAAAACCTTGTTTAAACATTGCTTCACAAAAATAATGAAAATAAGTAGCCCAAAGGCTATGACCACCCTTGCTACTGTATTGATAATATCCATATCTATTTTAAGAAAAATGGAGAAGCTTCTACTTGTATTTATGTCTAGTTTGGGTCAAGATGAAATTCTTTTGACAAGGACTATTCGAAAAAAAAATTAAAAAATTGCAACTGAGTAAAATTCGACATCTAATACTTGCTAGTTGCATGTTTCTATTATACAAAAATGGTATATGTTCTTTCAAAAATAGATAATTCATGTATTTGTTTTCTCTTACTAGTGAGATTTTGACACTCTATAAATAATGGGTAAAACCCATATCATAAAAATTATGGGCTTTACATTCTTTAATTAATTGTCGTTGTCTTCAATTATCTAATTTGTTAAGTATAATTTAGTAATAGTTTTTAAATTATTTCTTAAGTTGTGCTAAATCATGATAATTATAGATCTTTTTATTATAAGAGAGAAGTATTACTAGTATATATATTTTGGATAAATTTATATAAAAAATATTGAAAAACATTATTTTTGAGATATTTATTTTATTTATGTCACAATTGTTTAGAAATATTTAGAAAATAATATTTTTTTAAACATTTTTTACATAAATTTAATTCATATATATACTAATTTAAATATTTTCAAACTTTTATTTTACAAATTATTAAAAAATAATTATAATAATTTATCTATTTTATATATATATATATAAATATAAATATAAAACTGATTAAATTTAATGTTTTTAAATTTAATTAATTATATTTCCTTTAATTCGTAATATATGACCAAAACTCCAGAAAAACGGGCAATGGGCCGTCACTTTCGAGGTCCACAAATCACGATCATATGTTTTTTTTTTTTTAAAAAAAAAATTTATAGTTCAATTTGGTTTAGTTGGTTTGTACCAAGTTTATTTGTTTCAGTTTTCATTGATTAATAAGACTTTTAGCAATTTAGAGGTCTTTTATTATTTTTATTTTTTAAAAATATTTTTATTTATCTTACAACATGTAAATACAATTTTGTTGCGATCTCCCTGAGGAAGCACGAGGGGAAAATCATTTTCTCTCATATCGAATCAAATAATTGACTTTTATATTTCATTTATGAACATGAATTTATTCTAGTGATGCCTAAATTGGCTCAAGTAACTCGTGTATCCTAATTCAAATCCAACTCATTGTGAGATGGACAACACACCTAACAATTTACTTGTTTTTAATAGTTTATAGTGCTGCTAAAGACGTAACAATATAAAATAATACAATCACTTAATTTCATTAAATAATAATAGATTGTTAATCATCCAACAACTTTATAGATAAAGGTATTGGATGATTAACTATATAATATGTTCTTGCATTTTTTATGATCATATATTCAATTTGAGCTGTTCATTTTTAATTTTTAAAAAAATTAAAAAGTGACATCAATATATATATATATATGAGAATATAATTACTCAAATATGTTAAATTTCAAAAATGAAATAAATATTAAATATATGTTTATTTCAAAAATTATTCAAATATATTAAATTTTAAAAATGAAATAAATATTAAATATATGTTTATTTCAAAAATTATATATATATATATATATATTGAAATAAACATATATTTAATATTTATTTCATTTTTGAAATTCAACATATTTGAGTAATTATATTCAAACTTAATCCATTTCATATGTTATTGATTCAACTTCTCTTAACTATTTATAAATTTTAATGCTTGATAGATTGTATGTAACACAAACTCTTTTGGAATACAAATATTGTCTTCATTTCTTTAGTGCTTATATTATGACATATAAATCTTCATCGTACACTAAATGATTTCAATTTGCATAATTCAACTTCTCGCTTAAGTAAGCTACATGCTTGCATTTTTGACTCAATATTGCCCTTATTATTGCAATGCTAGCAACACAATCCACCTTAAATACTTTGTCGTTCAATCACTTTCCCCTTCAACTATTATAAGTTGAACTCAGATTTTACAATCTAACAAAGACTTTCAACCTCATCTCATCACCTCTATGATTGCGACGAACATCCCACTGAAGTTTCTAATTAAATTTCTATAGAATCTCGCTAAGCCATGAAATTTTCGTGCTTCAAATGTGCTTCTTGGTGATGGCCACTCAACAATAGAATGCACCTTCTTGAAATCCACATCCAATTATACTTGAGATATCGTAAATCCCAAGTACAGAAGCTCATTCTTCATGAAGTTACACTTTCTTAGATTTAACCACAACTTCTCTCTAAAAACCATCGTAACACTTTTATTAGATTGTCTAAGTGTTCTCCTTCATCTCATGGAATATTATAATTTCATCCAAATACACTATGAAAAAATTACCTAGAAAAGGATTGAGTACTTAATTCATGAGTATTATAAATTTAATTGATGCATTTCCTAGTCTAAATGACATGGCCATCCATTCATAAAATCCTTCCTTCATTTTTAATGTAACGTTCCATTCATGTCTTTTCCTAATGCTAATCTAGGAAAACCTACTTTTCAAGTTTATATTTTTGAAATAAGGAGATCGAGTTAAGAAAACCATCAAGTCATCCATGCACAAGAATGAAAATATATACCTAATTGTTATTATGATGATGGATCTTGAGTCTATACATTATTTTTGTTTAGCTTGATTCGTTAGTGCCAATTATGTAGGTATTTCACATAGGATTAGTAATTTTCTAAATTTCCTCATATCTAACAATTCCAAAATTTTCCTTTGCACCTCCTCCTTCTTTTTAGGGTTTAATTTGTATGTTTCCTTGTTTGTAAAACCTGATCCAACTATCAAGTCCATGTGATAACTAAAATTTTACATGAGCGGTAACCTGTTGGGCAAAATGTTTGAAATAATATCCAAGAACTCATTCAACAAATCCTTCACTTCATGTGGAAGTGATTTACCTAATCCCATGTACCCAATTTTTTATGGACTTAGCATAACAACGCGAAATTCTTTCTCTCTTTCTACCTCCGATAAGAATTATTTTTGACAACATCAATATGTGCACATAAATGTTGTTTCACGCCTCTTCTTCCTTGTCTCTTAATGGATTCACAATGAACATTTTCCTTTCTCTAGACACTATGTGTTCACCCTACCATAACATACAACTTTGTTTACAAACTACCATGGTTTCCCCAAAATTATTGTTCACCCTACCATAACATACAAACCTGGTGACAAAATACAATGGTCTCCCCAAAATTATATGAAACTCATCCATTGACATGATATGACACCATACTTTGGCTATATACGTGCATATCTAAAAATTTTCCAAGCATTTTTAGTTCATCAATATTTGGTAGGGTTTTTTATAGCTATGACACCTTGTGACAATTAGGGTGCACTTCTTTCTTAGAACTAAAATTTTACACCATCTTGTGTGATACCAAATTATCTATGTTCAATTATCCTTGATCTAGCACTACTTGCCTCCTTGTTTAATTTTTTTTGGAAGATACTATTTCTCAATATAGGTTCACTATCCTCTAGATTCCACTACACCCTCTATCATGATCTTTTATTTGTGATCTAGGTCCTAATAATTTTATATTGATCCAATGGAATCCACATATCCATATGTGACATGCCCACTAGATTCAAACCTTTTGTTGTTCTCACTTTGCACCTAAGTACAATCATGCACTTTATGCCCATATTATCCACAAATAAAAATGTTCCAAGGAATATTATTCTACTTCTTCTACTTAATTTTATGTACTCTTTGGACATGCAAGATCTACCTCCTCATATGTATACTTGTTATCCAATGCACCTATACCTTTTCTCTTATGTGTGTGCATTACTTCACCTAATGGTTGTCTCTCTTTCATAAATTTTATTATTTATCCTAATTCCACCTCATTCTTCTCCTTGAACATTAAATCCTCCAACACTTTATTATCTATGCAAAAATGTCTCCATATCTTTGAGCATAAACTAACAAGCTTCCTCTAATTTCCTTATATTCTTCTTTAATTATGAACTTCCTTCAACCAAAGTGTTATATGACCCTTCAAATTAGTTTGGAAAAATTTAACTCTTTATGGAGATCTTATGTCATCAAAATTGAAATACTCTTGAATATCTTTGATCGAGGAAATGAGTTTTTTATGGTTTATGTTTACTGAAAAATAAGGCGCACATCTACCTTTGTACCTCTATCAATCACCATGAAAACTATCAAGAGTCTACATTTTAATACATCCATGTATGTTTCGTTATCTTCATGATCTTCCTCTCCTTTGCTTAGTTGCTTCTCTCTTCAACATCACTTTGGTCATTCCTTGTTATGAGATCCCTTCCTTTGATGTCCTCGACAAAATTCAACCTTATCTTCAAAACTCTTAATACATTCAATCCTTTATTGAGGACCTTAGATACATATGCTAATATAATGCACCCTCTACCAATGACTCTCCTTTGAGTCATATTGACTCTTTTTTTCACAAATAAAATTATTTCAAAGATCTTAGCTCATAATCCTAACAAGGAAGCATCTTTCCACACTCTAAATGTCTCAAAACATTGCTCTCATACTAAACATGGTGAAGTTATAAGGACAGGATTTTCGATGAGGGAAATACTTAACCTAGAAGCTATGTGAACACATAAAATAGATATAAAAAACACTAAAGGTATTAATATACTAGTGTAAACAAATTATAGTTTCTAAAAACTGTGTCAGCTAGAAGTTGTGTTACTATAATAAATTTACAAATTCAATCTTATCTATAGAATAATCGAGTCTTTCATACTTCCCTTCCTCATTTATTGCATAGTTATTTATACGAATTTTAAAACATGCCTTTATATAGGTATCTTTAAGTATGACATATCAAAATGGTTTCATGTAATTTCCCAGGCAATCCACCACACATCCCCATAGCTTGTGTGCTTTCCACTTAAATTGAAATGAGAAACATGTGTCCTTTGTATCCATATCTAAGAAACTTGGATTCAATGGTCCAACCCTAAAATTTTGTAATCAAAATTTAACTTTCTCTAATTTATGTTAATGCCCTTTCCTATACACCAAAATCTTCCAAAATACTCCACTTAATAGATTATCTCATCCAAGTGGTTTAAGTGTTGAATTATTTTGGTGCCATGTATATACTGGCATTGTGCACTTATGTTCAGTGGATCCTTCAAAATTTCTTGTAACATCATTTAAAAACATTGTCTCTCCTCTTGTCTATTGCACATGAAATACTTGGTGTATGTAAATCTATAAATCCTTATATGCCTCTTGAAATTCATGCCTATTTCAAGTGGATGATGTGTTCATAGATTTTTGTGCTTGTTTTCAAAAGTATTATTTTTCTTACATTTTTTTTGATAATTTTTTGCTCAACTGTTGATCTATATGTGCAATCCTTTATGCAAACCTTATTCAAAAAATATCATTGTAACTGACTATTGGTGTATTAGATTTCACCCTAGCTAAGCAAAGGGGTTGTTTAAGTCCTCTTACAAAATCTAGTCCAACATAAGATTTACCCTAGGCTATGGGTCACCTAAAATTTGGTCAGTTATCTGAAGAAAGATGGATTTATTATAGATCTATCATCTAAACTAGACCTAATCTAACACTTGCTTGGAAAATAAATAGAGAGATATACCAAGATATGAAAGCATATAAAATGAGTTGATGCACCCATAATTTGAAAACTTATACTTTTCAAAAAATACACTATGAGACACATTCAAAACCAAAGAAGATCGGTCCCACATAATTATTTCATAATAAAGCATTGATGAGTTATTAAACTAGCATGAGAGGGTAGATAACCACTTTCAAGCTAAACAAAAAACTATAAATTTCACTTAAAATGACCTATGAGAGCTACCAAGCACTTTTTTAAAGTGAAAAAACTTAGACATATATAAATAACATACATTCAATTTACCATATTACATGAATTCATAAGACACACTTGAATCTAGTTTACAAAATGATGGAATTCAATTTTTATTGCATCAAAAGGAGTTATAGTACAAATTTTGGCATAGCCTAAGCAAGCCAAAGCATAAGAGTCTATTATCTAAAATGTCAAATATTTCTTCTCTAAAAATTTTAGAGATCATAACATGTGGTAGAAGTTGGAACACATATAGAAAAAAAGGAAGAGAGAGAGGGAACTATGATGTAGTAGCACAAGTTCAAGGATGTTGAATCGTGACCTTATCAATAAAGAACAAATTATATAAAAATAATTGAATGCTCATTGTCCTTATCCAACTACCAAATGTCCTTCTTGGAACTCCATGTCATTATCTATCTGATTTGCTGATGTGGAACGTGTCTTGGAATTGACATAATCATGCCACATCTTTTTTGTGTGGCTATCGATACCTCATTGAAAATGTGACCATAATTTTAGGTGAGACACCTCTCCATGATCATGTTTATTTTTGTATTTATTATAATATCATACACAGGTCCATTATAGGTGAAACCAATCTAATTATTGGTTTTCACACAGTCACAATATCCATGGAAACCTACAAATTGCTTGATCTTGCTTCAAAATCACTAGCCCATCTTCGATCTCTAAATTAGTCTATAAGAGAAATATTCTACATATAAACCCTATGAGAGATGATAAGCTATTATATAGAAGGATCCTCCATCTTAAATCAATGAACATATCAATAGAATGACCCTATAACAGGGTCGACATGTTCTAAATTATCGACTAGAGGTCTTGTTTAACATTAATGGTAGTGGAGCCTTATCCTCAACCATTTTTCTTGCATGAATGCATCAGTTATTGATTGAGATATAATGGACATATGGGCCCTTAATATTTTTTTCTTGGGTCAAAAATTGGTTCCTCAACCTTCAATAGAAGCTATTTGAATGGTATAATGAAATTATGGGCCTTGGTGCTCAATGAAAGTCCACTATTCATAGATATTTATGATTGATGGAGGATGAATAATTATCATCATATGAATATTGTATGATAGTAACATGGTCAATTGAGTTACACTCATTTCATACATCAAATACAATTTCTTGATTGGTTCAAATGAGGCACATGGCATGTCTTTGTTGTGCATGCATTGAATTGGTTTGAGCTGACTGTGAGTCATAATAATGGGTGGATGAATTGAGTTATATGACTCTAGTTATAATTGACACTTATTAGGTTTAACTAGCATTACAACTTACAGAGCTGACATCATCACGTGACTTTGACCATGTATCTAATCTAGTAAAACCAAGTATAATCTATTGAACATGTGTTTCATGTATTAAAATTGGTAAATATATCAACATATAATGTTCGTCAATCATGTTTTATTTTTTGATACAATGGATGTTTATGTAGTTATTGTAGATGAGGATAACGAGGAGGGGATAAATGACTATGTGTGATAGTATGTAGAGGAAAAACATAAATTGAATTCTATAATCACATATGGGGAGAACATTCACTATCCTATTAGGTCTATTGTAATTACTGGAACTTGGCTTCAACACTATCCTATAAAAAATTCAAATGTATGGTTGTTTGAATACTATGAAGTACATAAGAAGATACTCCATAATTAAAATTTGGTTTTTGAAACAAATGCTCCATTTCATATATATCAAGGTAGTCTATTGAAAAGGACTCTAAGGAAGGTTCATTAATCTGATCATGAAGAAATTCTAGCTACTATAAAGAATAGAGCCGATCTTAGTGGTTCTTTTGATTGAAATCGCAATGTATATTAAGTTCTCAAATGAAAATGTGTTGAATTTTATCACATTTTATTTATTTATTAGGTATTACTTATAAATTTAAATTTAATTCATATTAACATCTTCTTTTTAGGTTAGTGGTGCCAAATTATCTTCCACATTCACATGGTTGGCATCATTAATAGATAATTCCATATTCTCTAAAGAAAAGCTTTCAATTAATGTAGATGATTAAATATTTTACTTTATAGTTCATGTAGATTATTCCACCTTCATGTGGTTGGCGTCATTAGTAAAAAATCATCTTACATCTAGGTACATGTGGTCTTGAGGCCCAAATAGGTGCTTTGTCCCTAACTAGTCATACTCGAATGCCAAAAAAGTTACATTTTAGGACTAGTCACTAAATCCTATATCATAGTTTCATCGATGATTTTAAATCCAAGATTTTTGGGGTGTAAGTACATGACCGAAACACACACATGATGGTTCTTTTGTTTTATTGATATGACTTATGGTTTTAGTTTTATGGATGTCTAAAATTTACCTAAAAAACACCAGTTTTACCTTGTAGGGACAAGTTGTGTTGAGGCTAGAATGGGTGCTCCATATCCTAACATAGAATATATGAATTCTAGGAATGTAGTCATATAGGTTAATCTTAACCCTTGACATGGTGGAGATGTTATTTTCACCCACAAGAACCTAGAGATAGAGATCTTCCATGGTGGCTTACATCTTGCATCTAGGGATAAGTGTCCTTGAGGCCAGAACAAATGCTCCATCTCCTAACTTGGCATAATTTGATGCCAATAATGTTGTAATATAGCTTATTTCTAATCCAAAACATGGTCTATATGCAATTTCTAATCCATGAGTCCTTAGAGATAGAGATATTGCATTGTGGCTTACGTCTTACATCTAGGGATAAATGGTCTTGAGGATAAAATAGGTGCTCTGTCTCCTAAGTAGGCATATGTAGATGCCAAGAATGGGGTCCTATAGGTTATTCTATAGAATTGGCATGTTGGTAATGTCATTTTACACCCATGATTCCCAAGAGATAAAGATATCACATTATGATTTGCATCTTGACAACATTTCTTATCAATGTTGCATGAGGCCAAAATTGTTGAAAAAAAGGGTATCCTCATGGATTCAAAGGTCATGGTTGTGGGGAACACATGTAAATTGCACATATTGAGGTGTTTAAAGTCATGGATGAAAAAGTGGAGGTCCCAAAAGTATAAATGTCTATTTGAGGTAAATACTCTGTCTCTTAACTACATGAATGTTGCATTTTAGAAATAATCATTGAATCATCTACCATGAGTTCCTCAATACTTTTCAATCTGAGATACATGGGGTGAGATTAGAATAATTTGATACACACGTGATGGATCTTTTGGTTTGTGGATATAACTTTTGGTTTTAGTTTAACGACTATCCAAAGTTTGCTTAAAAATTACTAGTTTTGCCTTGTAGGGGCAAGTGGTCTTGAGGCCAGAATGGGTACTTCACATCCTCACCAAGTATACTCAAATCACAATAATGTGGTCCTCAAGTTTAATCCCCACCCTTGACATGGTGGTGACGTTAGTTTTCACCCATAATCCATGAGAGATAGAGATCTTCCACTATGGCTTGCATCTTGCATCGAGGGACAAGTGGCTTTGTGGCTAGAATGGGAGCTCCATCTCCTAATTAGGTGTAATTGAATGCTAAGAATGTAGTAATAGAGGTTAGTCCCCACCCCAAAATGGTGGAAATGTCATTTTTCACCTAGATCCCATGGAGATAGAGATATTTCACTATAGATTACATCTTGTATCCAGGGATAAGTGGTCTTGAGGCTAGAATGGGTGTTTTGTTTCCTAAACAGGTGTACTTAGATGTCAAAATGGGATATTAAAGGTTAATCACCACTAATGATGTGGTTTTGATGTTATTTTTCACCTATGAGCTCTTGGAGATAGATATATCACATTGTGGATCTCGTCTTGATAACATTTATTATCAATGTTACAAGAGGCCATAATTATTGTAAAAAGGGTATCCACATATATTCAAAGGCCATGGCTATGGAAACATATGAAAATTACACATATTAAGGTGTTGGTATTAATGTATTTCTAGTTGGAGGTCTTGGAAGCATAAATATCTAGTGGAGGCAAATACCATGTCTCTTAACTACATGAAAGTTGCATTTTAGGACAGATCACTAAATTCTCTTCCATGAGTTCCTAAATGCTTTGATATTTGAGAGCTTCAATGTATAATTAGAGGAATTTGACACACATGTGGTGGTTATTTTAGTTTGTATATATGACATATTATTTTCTTTTCATATTTGTCTAAAGTTTGCCTTAAAAACACCATTTTTGCCTTGTAGGGATATGTGGTCATTAAACTAGAATGGGTGCTCTATCTTCTAACTAGGCATAATCTAATGATAGGAATGCTATCCTAAAGGGTAATCCCCACCCTGACATGGTGGTGATGTCATTTTTCTCCCATGAGCCCTTAAAGATATATATCTTGCATTGTATCTTGCATCTTACATTTAGGGACAAGTGTCCTTGAGGCCAGAATGGGTGCTCTATCTCCTAACTGGGCATACTTGGATGCCATAAATGTAGTCCTCAAGGTTAATTCTGACCCATGACATTTTATCTCTCTTGAATAGATGGTGGAGTGTCTAGTGTGGTGATCAACTGAACAAACAAAATATCATTATTAGTCACTTTAATATATGTACAACACCATACATGTACAATGAACCATAATATTAATTAATTCTTAAAAAACACCTTTATATAGGTATACACAGTCATAATAAAAGTAACACATATGTTCTTATGGATTCTAAAATATTATTGCAACATAAAAAGTTCATATACATTATTGAGCTTTCTACATGAAAAATAATTGTTACCTTTTAAATTATAGTAATATTTTAAATTTAACAAGTTAGTCAATTTTTTGCAATAAGTAAAGTATTAAAGTTACCAAGGAAGTTGTAGTGAAGGTGACTAGATCAAATGTAGATTATTAAAACATAGTGAGGTTGATATCATATAGGCCCAACGAAATACCACCATGATTGGGCTTCATAATATCCTCTTCCTCCTTAGGTATAGTGCATATAACACCACATGATCTGTAATAGTGATCTCATCGAGTAGAAGCACTAGACAAATCCTCACCACATGCACCCTCGCTGAAAAGAGTATGAGAAATTTAGATCATTTGGTGAATAAGGGTGTCAATAAGTGCCTTAAGAGCATGTAAAGTATCAATCTATATAGTGTCCTTGACTATAGAGGGTAGAGTCTCAAGAGAATGTGGTTTGTCAATACAACGTGGACCTGGCCCATCTTGTGCAAAGCCATTTCCACTACCAAAGAACTCCAAGAAATAAAAATGATTTGGAATTTCATTCAACACAAAATTAAAATATATATTTTTTCAAAAAATACATCAAGACCTCATTATTTTTGAATGATGGGTGATAAAATAGCATCCCCTATCAATCCAAAAAGTTTAGTTTGATCAATATATAGTGCACCAGTGGATTATAATCTATTTGGCCATCACATCTAATGATGCACCAATTTTACCATAAATGAATAAGGCATAAATTTGGGCTTTGGTTATATTTCTATCTTTCATAGCAGTTGCAGATAGTTCATTGGAATAGTATGCCTTACGTTTATTTCTATATGCCTTACGTTTATTTCTATAGTCAAACTAGCTATTAATTTAACCTTTTAATGACTCAAATTGACCAAGTAATATTTATATTATGTTTTCCAAATAATTTTGGTTGGGATTATTTTTATGAGGATCCCATAATTTCATAATTGAATTCTCAAGTTTGATCTTATTTTCATTTACATGGGTTACTAAATCCTCTTGACTACCTTAGGGGGATTGAGTAAATATAAGAGGGTTAGGAGGGTTTTCTGGGTGAAAAAGGATAGGAGGGTTTTATGGGTGAGGAGGGATAGCAGGGTTAGGTTCTTTTTCAGTGCCACTTACCTATGCATGTGCTAAAAAATATAAAAATAGACAATTTTAATAAAAATGCAGTGAAATTAACTAATTTTGTTTTTAAATGCAATAAATTACATATGCAGATCTCTATTCTAGTGTGCCATTATAATATTTGGGTTGATAGAGTGCTTGTTGATTGCCTTAGTTTTGTATATTTGTTCTTTTCCCCTTCTACTCATGGTTTTTATCAATGCCAAATGAATTACATCGATGATTTTTTCTTTTATTTTAAGATGACAAAATTGTGTATGTAGTTCTATAATTTTAAACCTGACCATGTACACAGTTTGTACATATAAAAATGTGTACATGATTTGGATCAATGATTTTTGATCCTATGGCATATAATTTCATACATCATTTTAAAAACCATCTATGTGGTTCTATTTTTTGGGGAAAAAAGTCCATTTTTTGGCCCCTATCTTCATGCACTTACCCAATAATGCTATTTATGTGTGGAAAAGACATTGTAAATTTTCACGTCAATGTAAGAACATTACATAATGATAAATGTCACTTATATCAAATTAAGGTGGTAACATATTTGATTTGTTATTTTCTATTATCAAGAGTGAATGAAGGCACCATGAATGTTAATTTTATTATGGTAGGGTTCTATGACTCTCTTTATCTTTATTTGGTGAAAGGAATAAAGGTAAAATTTTCACAATGACCACAAGCATGTGAAAATTATATCCTCACTCTAATAATAATGGAAATTATATCCTCATCTCCCATATATTTTCCATCATAGGAATATCCATTTATATGTGAATAGGGTTTGCATTTTTTTTCTTGACTAATTTTTTGTGCCATATTTCACTAAGACATAGTTCAATGGGTGTTTGGATGAAGAAAATGAAGAAATACAAAGCTTAGAGTTTTCTTTTTTGAGGCATATCTATTGAAATATTTCTTCAATTTAATTTATACTGGGAATATTTTAAAAATCTTATTAGGCAAGTTTTTAAAGATTCTGCAAAACCCTTCGAGGGAAAGCACTTAGTAGGTGTGCTTAATAGGTGTTTGTGGCATGATAATTTAGAATTATCCTACTTACTATATTTATCATATTTTTAATGTGTTTTAGGTTGAAAATTGGGAGACATTTAGATGGGCCATTGAATTTAGAATCTAATTCTCATTTCCTTCTTTACTACCTATCAAACCTCTTTTAAGTTTATTAAATCCTTACACTACTTGACAAGTGTCAAGATCTTATTTTATATGGTATCTGATCAACCTACTATCTTGTATCCACTTTATTCGTAACACAAGGCTGTAGCTACCACCTCAAAATCCATCATTTACCTAAGGGTTTAATTCCTTACCATCCTAGGAAGGGGTGGGAGTGTGAGTCTCTTGTATAATATGGGCCATCTAGGATACAATATCAATTGAAATTACCTATCATTACCCCTTACCATCATCACCTACCTCACTTTAAAATATTCAATGGTTGTACATTTGTTCATCATCCTCCCAATAGCCCACTACATAACTAGATAGTTAGAAGCTACATATGATGCAAGTGAGAGATTTGTGTTTTGTGTTAGTTTGTCATGCAAAAAAAGTGTCAAAAATTATGTTTATAGATTCAACTAGGGATTATGATAAATCAATTGATACTACTTAAAATCCTTGGTGTAACAACTTTTTTAAAATATCTTTAATTCCTCTTTCCCATTGTAAAATAATAGTTTAAATCAAACAACTATGTGAAAAGAAAAAAAACATTATAAAATATATATTTATTCATTAAAAATTTATTAAAAAATAATAATTAGGTTTTAGGGTATAAGGTCTAATTATGAAGGTAATAAGGGCCAATTTAAGCTCTTTTAATCTATTTATGACTACATAATGTGATTTTGGGCTCAATTGGCCCCCACATCATCACCAATTGAGCCAATTAGTGAATTAGGGAAATAAGTGATGTAATTAATGCCAAATTAAGCCCTGTGAATGTAATTATTTATTTAAATTATGTTAATTGAGGTTAAATAGATTAATTTATGATTTAGGTTTTAAAATTTAGGGTTGAGGGTGGAAAGTCATGAAGGCAATTGAGCTACTTAAACCCATTTGTGAGTAAAAAAAATGATTTTGGGCAAAATTAGCCCTGACACCATCACAAATTGAGTTAATCAGTCAATTAGGCCAATAAGTAATTTTACTTGCTTTGAATTGAGCCCTATGAAGATAATTAAGTGAGGTTAAATTGAATGGTTGAAGGTAAATATTATTTATAATTTAAGTTTTAAGGTTTAGGGCTTAAGGTTTATACTATATAGGGTTTAGGTTTCAATGTGTAAGGTCAAATGACAAAGATAGGGCTAAATTTAGCTCATTTAACATATGTATGACTATAAAATGTGATTTTGGGCTCCATTGGCCCCCACATCATCATAGATTGATTTGATTAGTCAATTGGGGCAATGAGTGTTGTTATTTAGGCCAAACTAAGCATTATAAACATAGTTCTTATTGTAAATGATGTTAATTAAGGATCAATTGATTGGTTTAGGGTTTAAAATTTAGGGTTTAGGGTCAAATCATGAAGGCAATTGAAGCTAATTTTAGCTACTTGAACTTATTTAGACCATATAATGTGTTTTTAGGTTTGACTAGCACTTATTCCATCACACAGAGTGAAATAGTCAATTGGGGTAGTTAGTCATGCGATTTGGATTAAATTGAGCTATGTGGACCTAATTCTTAGTCTAAATGAAGGTAATTAGGGATCAAATGATTTTTTTAGAGTGTTAAGAGTTTATGATTTATGGTTTAAGGTTTTTAAAGATTTAGGTTTAGGGATTAAGGTTTAGTTTTTAGGGTATAAGGTCGAAGACAAGTTTTTAGTGTTAATGGTTTAGGTTAGGTGTGTTTATGCATACATCCAAGACCACATATGTAGTTTGGTTAGTGTTAAAAAAAAGAAACATTTAGGTTAATGTTTTTTTTTGGATCGAGACTTATGTCCCCTGGGAATTCTACTCTATTTTATTTTGTATGTTGTGGGTCTCTTTTTACTTATTTAGTCCATGTGCCCACCCTCAAAAGTAAAAAACTTTGTCTACTCATGGTTGACTAAATAGTGCATATCTATTTTTTTTTAAATTTGATTGTTGTCCCCACTTAGTACTACACATTAAGTAGATATATTTTCTAATAATTAGATTGTTATCCCCACCCTCAAAATTTGATGGCTTTGTGCAATCATGGGTGATATATTTTTTAATAGTATGAGGAAGAATTTAAAGCACAAAATGCTAAAGAAATTATTAGTGCAGTGAGAAAATCAAAGGTAGTGAATGAAAAAACTTCATGCAAGTAAGTATACTATCCCTAATGAATTTAATGTCATAAATAATGATGAAATAAACAATGATATTATACCAAATTTTGAAAGTACAATTGACAATTCTGATAGTATACCAAATTATAATGCAAATCCACATTAAAATTTTATAGTTTTCAATTTTTATGATGATGTAAATTGCATGGAAACATGAATTGGTGAAAGTAACAATTAATAAAACTCTATGGGAACACCATTGAATGAAGAAACTAGTAATGAATAAAGTAATATGGATACACCAACTCCTACGATTTTAAAAAGAAGACCCATGTATTTAATTGAAATTGATGAATTTTTTTTGAAACCAATGCCTAAAAAAATGTCTTGGCACCATATGAAAAGAAAATCAGAAAGAATTTGGGACTCAAACTTTCACCAATTAAATGAAACTCAAATATGTCAATTGTTTGTTACATTGATGACAGTGCATAATATGAAACATACAATAAACACTCTAGGACTAAGAAAATATAATATTGATTGTGTAAACAAGGGAATTGTTGAAAATTTTCATAATACATACCATCAAGTAGGTGTGACCAAATTCACCAAAGTTGGAAACACTGTCTAATGCCTTATTAAAACTTTTGTGGTAAGTTGTCAAACTAAGAATAAATGATTGATTAGAAAAAACAAGATGATAATTTCACATAATTAATAATAAAACATTAATGAAAATAATTAGGAGATGTAAAAGACCTTATATTTCTAATAATAATGCCTTGTGGGAATTCTCTGGTAGTCTTCCACAGAAAGAAAAGGGTATAGTCGATGCCCTAAAAGATTTGCTTGCAAAATTTTGGAAAGATAACACAAGGGTATCGCATAATATTAGAGATGTAGTGAAAATAAGAGTTGGTTCTCATAACCGTGAACCACATCCTAATTTTTTTTGGATATGTCTGAAACATAATTATAATCTAAATTTGTTAAAAAATATCCACATATTTCTTTTAGTCAAACATATTTTAAAATGGCCAAACCCTTCTATGTGAAAATCAATCACACATGCACTACTTGTTGTTGTAGGCAACATGTTGAATATTCGATGTATTATGATATATTTGTCATGTTAGTTATACCTTGCATATTAACAACATTTTTTAGGAGTGTGGAGTGGAAGCCTCTCCAAAATTAGAAAGGGAATGTATTCCGTCTATTTTTTCTGAATGGTGAGATCAATTCTTTTTTATAATAAGGCATGTTTAGATGGAACCTATAACATTTTTGGTGGATTGCCAAAATTGAAAAAATATAACCATGAGGAGAGTACACATAGAATTGGACAAGAATTAGTTATTTCTAGTAAATATAGATATGTGACATATCAATTAAAAGATGGAAAGGAATCTAAAAGGTATGAGAATATTACATAACGAATGCCTATTTCTAAATTTATGGAAAAGTTCAAGGAAATTATATATGATTATACAAGGCACATACATAGAGATCGATGGCTAGATGAACATTTTGAGTTAAATAAGGACATATTCCCACTTGGTATTATTATTTTAGTAGTTGAATTTGTAGAGAGTTCACATTGCAACCACAAAGAGAGGTTTGGTCATAATACTACCATTTAGTTTTTGTTTCCCTTTTTGTGCATATAATATTCTTGCATTCACATGATAGTATAGATCATGATCAAAAAATATTAAGGGAGTACCACTTCCATGTTAGTGATGATTGAACACATTCTTCAGAGTATGTGCAAGGTTTTTTTCATATGTTTTATGTTAAGTTGATTGGAAGGAACATTACTTTCAATCAACATTATATTTGGTCAGATAACTACAAATCATAATTTCAAAATGCATGGATGTTCTACTAGCTAAATAGGATGCATGTGATCAATAGTGTACAACATATTTCAAATTTCATTGAAGCAATCCATGGAAAAAGAGAACATGAAGGTGAAGGAAAATGTGTCAAAATAGCACTTGCAAGAGAGGAGTTATGTTTGAGGAGGTTGTTGGTTTAATAAATGCAAAAAACATATTTGAATGGCGTAATGAAATTATGGGCCTTGGTGCTCAATGAAAGTCCACTATTCATAGATATTTATGGCTGATGGAGGATAAATAATTGTCAAGGTATGAATATTGTGTGATAATAATAGGATTGATTGAATTAAACTCATTTCATACCTCAAATTCATGGGTGGATGAATGGAGTTATATGCCTCTAGTTCCAATTGACACTTATCAAGTTCCACTGGCATTACAACTTACATAGCTGGCAAAATCATATGACTTTGACCATGTATCCGATCTAGTAAAACCAAGTACCATTCATTTAACATGTGTTTCATGTATTAAAATTGGTAAATATGTCAACATATCATGTTCATAAATCATGTTTTATTTTGTGATACATTGCATGTTTATGCAGTTATTGTAGACAAGGATAATGAAGAGGGGATAAAATACTAATTATTATAGTATGTAGAGGAAAAACGTAAATTGAATTATACAATCATATATGGGAAAAAGATTCTCTATCTTATTAGTTCTATGTCAATTAGTGTAATTTTACTTCAAGACTATCCTATAGAAAATTCAAATGTATGGTTGTTTAAATACTATGAAGTACATAAGAAGACAATCCACTATTAAAATTTGGTGCTTGTAAAAAATGCTTAGTTTTATAAATATCAAGGTATGCCATTAAAAAGGAATCTAAAGAAGGTTCATGAATCTGATCATGAAGCAATTCTAGCTACTATAAAGAATAGAGCCAATCCTAGTGGTTCTTTCGATTGAAATCCAAGGGTATGTTGACTTATTAAATATAAATGTGTTTAATTTTATCAAATTTTATTTATTTATTAGGTATTTCATTTAAATTTCAATTTAGTTTCAAATTAACATATTCTTTGTAGGTTAGTGGTGCCAAATTAGTTTCCAACTTCACATGGTTGGCATCATTAATAAGGAATTCCATATTCCCTAAGCTAAGAGAAGTTTTTAGTTCATGTAGATGACTCCACCTTCATGTGGTTTGTACCATTAGTAAATAATCATCTTACATCTAGGGACAAGTGGTCTTCAGGTCCAAACAGGTTCTCTGTCCTTTAACGAGGTGTACTTAAATACTAGGAAAGTTGTGTTTTAGAACTGATCACTAAATCCTATATCACAATTTCATCAATGATTTTTAATCTAAGAGATTCAGGGTGAAAGTACATGAATTACACACATATGTGGTGGTTATTTTGTTTTATTGATATGACTTATGGTTTTCATTTTATGACTATCTAAAGTTTGCCTAAAAAACACTAGTTTTGCCTTGTAGGGACAAGTGGTCTTGAGGCCAGAATGGGTACTCAATCTGTAAACGTAGAATACATGAATGCCAAGAATGTAGTAATATAGGTTAATCCCCACTCTTGACATGGCAGTGATGTTAGTTTCACCCACAAGTCGCCAAAGATAGAGATATTACGTGGTGGCTTGCATCTTGCATCTAGGGATAAGTAGCCTTGAGGTGAAACATCTCCTAACTGGGCATAATTAGATGCCAATAATGTGGAACAAGATCTTAATACCCACCCCAAACATGATATTTATGTCATTTTTCACCCATGAGCCCTTAGAGATAGAGATATTAAATTGTGGCTTGCATCTTGCATCTAGGGACAAGTGGTGTTGAGACTAAAATGAGTACTCTGTCTCCTAACCAGGAATATGTAGATGCAAATAATGGGGTCCTAGAGTTTAATATCCAACCTTGACATGGTGGTAATTTCATTTTCCACCCATGATCCCCGAGATATAAAGATATCGTGCTGTGACTTACATCTTGACAACATTTCTTGTCAATGTTATTCAAGGCCAGAATTATTGCAAAAAGGGCATCCTCATGGATTTATAGGTCATAGTTTTTGGAACACATGTAAATTTCACATATTTAGGTATTGAAAGTGATGTATTTCAAATTGTATGTCCCAAAATTAGAAATGTCTATTGGAGGTAAATAACCTGTCTCTTACCTACATGAATGTTGTATTTTAGAACTAATCATTGAATCCTCTACCATGAGTTCCTCGATACTTTAAAAAATGAGAGACTTGGAGTGAGAGTATAATACTATGACACACATGTGATGTTCTTTTGGTTTGTGGATATAACTTACAATTTAAATTTTATGACTATCCAAAGTTTGCTTTAAAATTACTAGTTTTGCCTTGTAGGAACAAGTGGTCTTGAGGCCAGAATGGATGTTCCATCTCCTAACCAGGAGTACTCAAATAACAATAATGTGGTACTTAAGTTTAATCCCCACCACTAAAATGGTGGTGATGTTAGTTTCCACCCATAATCCCCTGAAGATAGAGATATTATATTATGGCTTGCATCTTGCATCTAGGGACAAGTGGGCTTGAAGCTAGAATGGGTACTTTATCTCCTAACTAGGCATACTCAAATGCTAATAATACATTCATAGAGGTTATTCCCCACCTCCAACATGGTGGTGATGTCATATTTCACCTAGATCCCACAGAGATGAAGATATTTCACTATGGATTTCATCTTGAATCTAAGGACAAGTGGTCTTGAGGCTAGAACGGGTGCTTTATTTCCTACCCATGTGTACTTCGATGCCAAGAATGGGGATTTTTCACCCATGAGCCCTCAGAGATAGATATATCACATTGTGGCTTTTATCTTGATAACATTTCTTATCAATGTTACTCGAGGGTAGATTTATTATAAAAAAGGGTATCCACATATATTTGGAGGTCGTGGCTATGGGAACACATGTAAATTATACATCTTGAGATGTTGGAAGTAATTTAATTCTAACCAAAGGTCCTAGAAGCATAAATATCTACTAGAGGCAAATAACCTATCTCTTAACTACATGAAAGTTCCATTTTAGAACTGATCACTGAATTCTCTTTCATGAGTTCCTAAATGATTTGAAATCTGAGAGATTTAAGGTAAACATATAGGAATTCAACATGCATGTAGTGGTTCTTTTATTTCATATATATAACTTATTATTTTCATTTTATAGTTGTCAAAATTTTGTCTTAAAAACACCAGTTTTTCCTTGTAGGGCCAAGTGGTCTTGAAATCAGAACGGGTACTCTAGCTCCTAATAGGGTATAATCAAATGCCAAGAATGTAGTGCTAAATTTTAATCCCCACCTTGACATGGTGGAAATTTCATGTTTCAGTGATAAGCCCCTAAAGATAGAGACCTTGCATTATGTCTTACATCTTACATCTAGGGATAAGTGGCCTTGAGGCCAGAACGGGTGCTCTATCTACTAACTGAGCATATTTGGATGCCATAATTGTAGTCTTAGAGGATAATACCTACCATTGACATTTGATCTCTCTTAAATATATGTTAGAGTGTCTTGTGTGGTGATCAACTGAATAAATAAAATATCATTGTTAGTCACTTTAACGTATATACAACACCATACATGTACAATGAGCCATAACATTAATTAACTCTTAAAAAACATGTCTATATAGGTATACACAATCATAATACCAGTAACACACATGTTCATTTAGATTCAAAAATATTCTTGAAACATAAAAAATTCATATACATTATTAAGCTTTCTACATGAAAAATAATTGTTACCTTTTAAATTATACAAATATTTTAAATTTAATAATTCAGACAATTTTTTATAATAAGTAAATATTAAAATTACCAAGGAAGTTACATTAAAGGTGACTAGATCAAATGTATATAGTTGAAACATATTGAGGTTGATATCATATAGGCTCAATGAAATACCACCATGACTAGGTTGCACGGTATCCTTGTCCTCCTTAGGTCTAGTACATATAGCACCACATGATCTGTAATAGTGAGCTCATCCCATAGAAGCACTAGATGAAGCCTTACCATATCCACCCTCACCAATAAGAGTATGATAAATTTAGATCGTATGGTGAATAAGGGTGTCAAGAAGTGCTTTAAGAGTATGCAAAGTATCAATCTCTATAGTCTCTTTGACTATAAAGGGTTGAGTCTCAATAAAATGTGGTTTGTTGATACATACTCTCACAAGTTGATTAGGTGCAAAATGTGCACCTGGCATATCCTACACAGAGCCCTTTCCTCTACCAAAGAAATCTAAGAAATAAAAATGATTTGAAATTTCATTTAACACAAACTCAAAATATAGTTTTTCAAAGAGTACATCAAGACCTCATTATTTTTGGACGATTGGTGGTCAAATACCATCTCTTGTTGATCTAAAAAAATTACTTTGATCAATAGTGAGTGCACCAATGGATTAGAATCTATTTGACCATCACATATAATGATGCACCAATTTTCCCATCAATGAGTAAGGCATAAATTTGGGATTTGGTTATATATTTATCTTTCACAATAGATGCAAATAATTCATTATACCTGTTAATGACTCAACTTCACCTAATAATGTTTGTATTATGTTTGTCAAAAAAAAAATATTTGGTTTATTTGCACGTGCATCCCTCAATGTCATAATCAAATTCTCAAGTTTGATCTTATTTTCAATGATATGGGTTGCTAAATCATCTTGACTACCTTAGGGGGATTGAGGAAATATAGGAGGGTTAGGAGGGTTTTATGGGTGAAGAGGGATAGGAGGATTTTGTGGGTGAGAAGGGAGAGGATGCTTAGGTTGTTGTTCAGTGCCACTTGCCTATGCATGTGCTAAAAAATAGAAAAATATTATTTTTCAAGAAAAATGCAATGAAATTAACTAATTTTATTTGTAAATGCAATAAAATACATTTGCATACCTCTCTTCTAGCATGCCATTATAAAATTTGGGTTACCAGAGTGCTTGTTGATTTCCTTGGTTATGTATATCTGCTCTTTTCCCCTTCTACTCATGGTTTTTGTCGATGCCAAAAGAATGGCATCGATGATTTTTGATTTTGTTTTAAAATGATAGAACTATGTATGTGGTTCTATCATTTTAAACCTAACCATGTACATAGTTTTTAAATATAAAAATGCATACATGATTTTGGATCAGTGATTACCAAGCCTATGCCATAGAATTGCATACATGATTTTAAAAATTACCTATACAGTTCTACTTTTTTGGGGAAAAAAATGTTCACTTTTTAGTCCCAATCTTCGTGCACTTACCCAACAATGTTATTTATGTGTGGATAAGACATTGTAAAATTTCACATCAATGTAACAATGTTACATAATGATACATGTCAGTTATATTAAAGTAAGTTGGTAACATCTTTGATTTGTTGTTTTCTATTATCAAGAGTGAATGAAGGCATCATGAATATTCATTTGATTAGGGTAGGGTTCTATGACTCTCTTTATCTTTATTTGATGAAAGGAATAAAGGTAAAATTTTTAGGATGACCACAAGCGTGTCCAAAAAAAATTAGTTTGATGGATGGGGGTTCGAACCTCCACTATTTTCTATATTCTCCCTCCAATAACTATGGAAATTATATCCTCATTTCCCATAATTTTATATGATAAGAATAGCCATTTATATGTGAATAGGGTTTGAATTTTTTTTCTTAACTGATCTTTTGTGCCATATTTCACTAAGACATAGTTCAATGGGTATTTGGATGAAGAAAATGAAGAAATATATAGCTTACCAGAAGTTAGAGTTTTCTTTTTCGAGGCATATCTATTGAAATATTTCTTCAATTTAATTTATATTGGGAATATTTTAAAAGCTTATTAGGCAAGTTTATAATTATTCTACAAAACCCTTTCATGGAAAGCACTCAATAGGTCTTTGTGGCATGATATTTTAGCATTAACCTATTTCTTATATTTATCATCTTTTTCATGTGTTTTCAGGTTGACAGATTGGAGACATTTAGATTGGCCATTAAATTTAAAATCTAATGCTCATTACCTTCTTTATTACCAATCATACCTCTTTTAGGTTTCTTAAATCCTTACACTATTTGACAAGTTTTGAGCTCTTATTTTAAACTGTCTTTGATCAACCTACCATCCTATATCCACTTTCTTCTTGACTCATGGCTATAGCTACCACCTAGAAAGCCTTCATTTAGCCAGGGTTCTGAGTCTCTACCGTCTTAGGAAGGGGTGGGAGTATGAGTCTATTATACAATGTGGGCCCTCTAGGGTATCATATCACTTAAAATTCCCTATCATTACCCCTTAACATCATCACCTAACTCACTTAATAATACTCAATAGTCATAAATTTATTCATTGTCCTCCCAATAGCCCACTGCATAGCTAGATAGTTGGAAGCTACATAAGACATGGGTGAGAAGTGTGTGTCTTGTGTCAGTTTGTCATGCAAAAGAAGTGTCAAATTTTATTTTTATAGATTCAACTAGAGATTATGATAACTCACATGATACTACTTAAAATCCTTAGTGTAACCACTTTTTAAAAATATCTTAAATTCCTCTTTCCAACTGTAAAATAATAGTTTAAATCAAATAAGTATGTGAAAATAAAAAAAGATTCTAAAATATATATTTCTTCGTTAAAATATTATAAAAAAAAAATAATTCTCCCACTTTCTCAAATTGCCACATTGATACTAGATTAAAATATCCTCACATAAAACATTATAAATATATAAAAAATAATGAGATCCACACAATATGTATCAATGGGATGGGATGAATGTATTTAGAGGTTTTCATGTGTCACATTATAGACTCATATATCATATCTCCCAGTCCTTCTCTATAGTCATGATAAGGTAAAATCTTACCTTACATGGGCTCCACATTACCTTCTAGTGAGCTTTGACTAGTCTGTCATCCTATATCCACTTGGTTCCTATCTCAAAACTATGGCTACTACTTGGTAAGCCTTCATTCACCCCAAATTCTAACTTCTATTCCATCCCAAAAAGGGGCCAGGGCTAGTAAGGGCCACGTGCTCACCTTTCATTAGTTCCAAGCATTTTTGGGACCTGTCCAAACTGACAACTCAAGATTATGCCCCTCAACATACCTGTCTCTCATTGAGCCTATGTTATTTATGCTTTGGCACATTGGGACCAATGGGGATCTCCACATGTCACATTTGTAGACCCAGGTATGAGATCTCTTGGTCCTGCTCTACATTCACCACATGGCTAAATATTACTTTTTATGAGCTCTACATTGACTTATTTACTTCCTCTCAGACTCCTTTCATGTCTCCCAGATCCTCACTTTGTTTCACAAATGTCATACTCTTATTTGTCGTGGGCCTTCATTAACCTATCAGTGGATGCCCACTTGGTCCTGAGCATAATCATTCACCCTAGAGTTTATTTTCCCTACCACCCCATGAGGGGCCTAGACTAGCAAGGGCCATGTGTTCACCTTTCCATGGTTTCATGCCTTCTTCTCATTAAGCTCAGGGCTTGTTCACTCTAACACTCCAGTAGAAGCCAGAAGAGTCTGAGCCTGACAAAGACTTAGGTCTTTTAGATATTTTCTTGGGGTTAGAGTGAGTGTCCATCGCCCAATGATGACTGCTTTTGAGCTTAGGTGCTTAATGAGTTGAACTTGGGTGAATAAATTATGAATGCTCGAGCCACATCAGACTCCACTTGAGTTTGGGAAAGCCTTGATGGCTTAAATGTGCTAGAAAAAGGTTAAATATGCATTAGAGGTCCGAAGAAAATAAACCAAACACTTGAAATGCCAAAAATGAGTCGAGAACCAAGCTAAAAGTGACTGGGAGAGTGAGAAAATTGTGCAATTGAAATGAGTTCCAAATATTATACAAAGAACATGCCACATAAGTGGATAAGAGGGCATCGTTGTTGATACAGTATGAATGTTATGGTAAAGGAGTCACTGATCAAGATAATACGTGAATAATTGGTGATTAGTTTATGAGGTGTTCACCACGACCGCGTGAAGACTGGGAATGTTTTCACCCTTCATTGCCGATAGGATTCGCTAATCGAGATGAAATGAAATGACTGGCACGTCTGAACAACTCTTAACGTATGTCAATTATTTGTGTTCAGTGTCCCCGAACCGACTATTAATAGCAATCACAATATGAAAGTAGGCGTGGGTCCTGGGTTGTTAGACTGTTAATGCGGTCAATTCACCGTGCCACAGGCCACAGGGCACTGGCCACCTAGAGGGAAATAATATATATTTAATGGAAAGATGTTTTTAAAAACGCAAGGACGCCCGTCGTCCACGTCGTGAGAAGAGGAATTTGGAATCTCCCCGGATAGCCTCACGGTGAGGTGCACGCAAATATTTGATCCTTCATTGCCAATCGAATCGATATGAAATGAATGGCAAAACTGAATGTGTCTGTCAATTATTTGTATGCAGTGTGACAGAAACCAATCATTAAAAGCGATTACAATGATAAAGTTCTGGACATCTTACCCAGTTGATTTGTCATTATTTGATCGAGAATATTTTTGGCAACTTAAACCAACCATTAAAATCAATTATAATGATAAGGTTCTCCAAGTCTTATTCAGTTGATTTGTTATTATTTGATCGATAATATTTTTGGCAATTTAAATCAATCATTAAAATTAATTACGATGGTAAGGGCATTTTATCAAGTTGTTTTATCATTATTTGATTCATAAAATTTTTGGCAACTTAAAAATGTGATATCGTTAAGCATGGTGGGAATTTCAAAACTACCAACCTGTCATGTAAATCCGTAGAATGTCAATTGTATAGAATGTTAAAAATAATTTTTATTAAAATTATTAAATATTATGATTTTATAATATTTTTTTCTTTCTTTTTTATGATGGGGTTGATCTGAAATATTAAGCATTAAAATTGTATATAAATTTTTTCAAAAGCACAAAATATTAATGTTTGATTGTGAAAGCATAAAATCTTTGATATATTAAGAGGTATTTTTATAACAATAATAAGGAGAAGAAATATTGATATATAGATTGAAAAAATTATAACTAATATTCTTATAAATCTGATATAATTTATAAAAAATTTAAATGAATAATTCAAACTGATATTATTATAAATATAAATTAAATATATAAAATTATTTATATAAAATTTTGAACGATGTAGGCTCTTGTGTACATAAGGAGATGCGGCGATTCTCCCATCAATAGCCACCTGAAATTTCTGAAAACAATAATAGTGATAAAAGAAACCTTATTTAAACATTGCTTCACAAAAACAATGAAAATAAGTAGCCCAAAGGCTATCACCATCCTTGCTACTGTATTGATAATATCCATATATATTTTAAGAAAAATAGAGAAGCTTCTACTTGTATTTATGTCTAGTTTGGGTCAAGATGAGATGCTTTTGACAAGGACTGTTCGAAAAAAAAAATTAAAAATTGCAACTGGGTAAAATTCGACATCTAACACTTGCTAGTCACATATTTCTATTATACAAAAATGGTATAGGTTCATTCAAAAATGGATAATCCATGTTTTTGTTTTCTCTTAGTAGCGAGATTTTGACACCCTATAAATAATCATGGGGTAAAACACATATCATAAAAATTATGGGCTTTACATTCTTTAATGAATTGTCGTTGTCTTTAATTATCTAGGCTGATAAGTATAATTTAATAATAGTTTTTAAATTATTTCTTAAGTTGTGCTAAATCATGATAACTATAGATCTTTTTATTATAAGAGAGAAGTATTACTAGTATATATATTTTGGATAAATTTATATAAAAAATATTGAAAAACATTTTTTTTGAGATATTTATTTCATTTACGTTGCAATTATTTAGAAATATTTAGAAAGTACTATTTCTTTTAATATCTTTTAAATAAATTTATTTCATATATATACTAATTTAAATATTTTCAAACTTTTATTTTACGAATTATTAAAAAATAATTATTATATATATATATATATATATATATATATATATATAAATATATATATATATAAACTTTTATTTTACAAATTATTTAAATAAATATATATATATATATATATATATATATATATATATATATATATATATATATATATATATATATATATATAACTGATTAAATTTAATGTTTTTAAATTTAATTAATTATGTTTCACTTAATTCTTAATATACGACCAAAACCCCAGTAAAGAGCGTAATGGGCCATCAATTTCGAAGTCCACAATTAAATGAAACATAATTAATTAAATTTAAAAACATTAAATTTAATCGATTTTATATATATATATATATATTAAATTTAATTATTTACGTTTCACCTATTTCATAATTTACGACCAAAACCTTAGTAAAGTATATATATATATATATTTAATGTTTTTAAATTTAATTATTTACGTTTCACCTATTTCGTAATTTACGACCAAAATTTTAGCAAATTGTATATATATATATGTATGTATGTATGTATGTATGTATGTATGTGTGTGTGTATATATATATATATATATATATATATATATATATATATATATATATATATATATATATGTATATGTATGTATGTATAACTGATTAAATTTAATGTTTTTAAATTTAATTATTTATGTTTTATCTATTTCATAATTTACGATCAAAACTTCAGTAAAGGGTGCAATGGGCCCTCAATTTCGAGGTCCACAATATCACAATTATATACTTTAAAAAAAAAAAAAGAATTACAGTTCAATTTGGTTTGGTTGGTTCGTATGAAGTTGATTTGTTTCAGTTTTCACAGATTAATAAGACTTTTAGCAATTTAGAGGTCATTTATTTGTTTTATTTTTTAAAAATATTTTTATTTATCTTACAACATGTAAATACAATTTTTGTTGCGATCTGTCTGAGGGAGCACAAGGGGAAAATCATTTTCTCTCATATCGAGTCAAATAATTGACTTTTATATTTCATTTATGAACATGAATTTATTCTAGTGATGCCTAAATTTGCTCAAACTATTTCGTGTATCCTAATGCAAATCCAACTCATTGTGAGATGGACAAGATACTTAACAATTTACTTGTTTTTAATAGTTCATAGTGCTGCTAGAGACGTAACAATATAAAATAATACAATCACTTAATTTCATTGAATAATAATATATTGTTAATCATCCAACAACTTTATATATAGATAAAGTTATTGGATGATTAACTCTATATAATATGTTCTTTCATTTTTGGTGATCATATATTCAATTTAAGTAGTTCATTTTTAATTTTTAAAAAAATAAAAAAGTGAGATCACATTTAATTAATTGTTTTAATAATTTTTTTTTAAATAAAATTATTTTTGAAATAAATATATATTTAATACTTATTCTATTTTTGAAATTCAACATATTTGAGTAATATATTCAAACTTAATCCACTTCATATGTTATTGATTCAACTTCTCTTAACTATTTATAAATTTGAATGCTTGATAGATTGTATATAACACAAACTCTTTTGGAATAAAAATATTGTCTTCATTTCTTTAGTGCTTACATTATGACATATAAATCTTCATCATACACTAAATGATTTCAATTTGCATCATTCAACTTCTCGCTAAAGTAAGCTACATGCCTGCATTTTTGACTCATTATTGCTCTTATTATCGTAACGCTAGCAACACAATCCAATTTAAATACTTTGTTGAATTTAGGCAACACCCACAATGGTTGTTCAATCACTTTCCCCTTCAACTATTATAAGTTGAACTTAGATTTTACAATCTAACAAAGACTTTCAACCTCATCTCATCACCTCTATGATTGTGACGAACATCCCACTGAAGTTCCTAATGAAATTTATATAGAATCTCGCTAAGCCATGAAATTTTCATTCTTCAAATGTGCTTCTTGTTGATGGTTACTCAACAATAGCATGCACCTTCTTGAAATCCACATTCAATTATACTTGAGATATCGCAAATCCCAAGTACACAAGATCATTCTTGATGAAGTCAAACTTTCTTAGATTTAACCACAACTTCTCTCTAAAAACTATCACAACACTTTTATTATATTGTCTAAGTGCTCTTCTTCATCTCATGGAATATTATAATTTCATCCAAATACACTATGACAAAATTACCTAGAAAAGGATTGAGTACTTAATTCATGAGTCTTATAGATTTAATTGATGCATTTCACAGTCCAAATGACATGGCCATCCATTCACAAAATCCTTCCTTCATTTTGAATGTAACATTCCATTCATGTCATTTCCTAATTTTAATATAGAAAAACCCACTTTTCAAGTTTATATTTGTGAAATATGGAGATCCAGTTAATAAAACCATCAAGTTATCCATGCACAAAAATGAAAATATATACCTAATTGTTATTAGGATGATGGATCTTGAGTCTATACATAATTTTTATTTAGCTTGATTCGTTAGTGCCAATTATGCAGGTATTACACATAGGATTAGTATTTTTTCTAAATTTACTCATATCTAACAATTTTAAAATTTTCCTTTGCACCTCCTATTTTTAGGGTTTGATTTATATGTTTCCTTGTCAGTAAAAATTGATCCAACTATGAAGTCCATGTGATAACTAAAATTTTACATGAGTGGTAACCTATTGGGCAAGTTGTTTGAAATAATATCCAAGGACTCATTCAACAACTCCTTCACTTCATGTGGAAGTGATTTCCCTGCTCCCATGCACCCAATTTTTTATGGACTTACCATAATAATACAAAATACCTTCTCTCTTTCTACCTCCTATAAGAATTGTTTTTGAAAACATAAATATGTACACATAAATATTTTTTCACACCTCTTCTTCCTTATATTTTAATGGATTCACAATGAACATTTTCCTTTCTCTAGACACTATGTGTTCACCCTACCATAACATACAACTTTGTTGACAAACTACCATGGTTTCCCTACCATAACTTACAACTTTGGTGAAAAATTACAATGGTCTCCTAAAAATTGTATGAAACTCATCCATTGACATGATATGACACCATACTTTGGCTCTATACGTGCCTATCTAAAATTTGGCCATGTATTTTTAGTTCATCAATATTTGGTAGTTTTTAATGTAGCTATGACACCTTGTGATAATTAGGGTGCACTACCTTCTTAAAACCAAAAATTTACACCATCTTGTATGATACCAAATTATCTATGTTCCATTGCGCATGATCTACCACTAGTTGCCTCCTTATTTAAAACATTTTTGGAAGATATTATTTCTTAGTATAAGTTCAATATCCTCTATATTCCACAACATCCTCTATCAAGATATTTTATCTATGATCTAGGTCCTAATAATTTTATAGAGATCCAATGGAATCCACATATCCATGCGTGACATGCACACTAGATTCAAACCTTTTGTTGTTCTTGCTTTGTACCTAAGTACATTCATGCACTTTATGCCCATGTTATCCTCAAATACAAAATGTTCCAAGGAATCTTATTCTACTTCTTCTACTAAATTTTATGTCTTTTTTGGACTGCAAGATCCACCTCCTCACACATATACTTTTTATCCAATGCACCTATACCTTTTCTCTTATGTGTGTTCATTAATTCACATAATTGTTGTCTCTCTTTCATAAATTTTATTATTTATCCTAATTCCACCTCATTCTTCTCTTTGCACATTAGATCCTCTAACACTCTATTATCTATTCAAAAAAGTCTCCATATCTTTGAGCATAAGCTAACAAGCTTCCTCTAATTTCCTTATATTTTTCTTTAATTATGAACTTCCTTCAACCAAAGTGTTTCATGACCCTTCAAATTGGTTTGGAAAAAATTAATTCTTTATGGAGATCTTATGTCATCAAACTTGAAATACTCTTGAATATCTTTGATCCAGGAAATGAGTTTCTTATGGTTTATGTTTATTGAAAAACAAGGTGCACATCTAACCTCTATCAATCATCATGACAACTATCAAGAGTCTACATTTTAATACATCCACGTGTGTTTCCTAATCTTCATGATCGTCCTCTCCTTTAGCTAGTTTCTTCTCTCTTCAACATCACTTTGGTCATTCCTTGTTATGAGATCCCTTCCTTTGATATCCTCAACAACATTCAACCTTATCTTCAAAACTCTTAATACATTCAAACCTTTATTGAGGGCCTTAGATACATATGCTAATTTAATGCACCCTCTACCAATGACTCTCCTTTGAGTCATATTGACTCTTTTTTCACAAATAAAATTATTTCAAAGATATTAGCTCATAATCCTAACAAGGAAGCATCTTTCCACATTCTGAATGTCTCAAAACATTGTTCTCATACTGAACATGGTGAAGTTATAGGGACAAGGTTTTTGATGAGGGAAATACTTAACCTAGAAGCTATGTGAACACGTAAAATAGATATAGAAAACACTAAAGGTATTAATATATTAGTGTAAACAAATTACAGATTCTAAAAACCATGTCAACTAGAAGTTGTGTTACTATAAGAAATTTACAAATTCAATCTTATCTCTAGAATAATGGAGACTTTCATACTTTCCTTCCTCATTTATTCTAGAGATAAGATTGAATTTGTAAATTTCTTATAGTTATTTATATGAACTTGAAAACATGCCTTTATATAGGCATCTTTAAGTATGACATATCCAAATAGTTCCATGTAATTTCCCAAGAAATCCACCACACATCCCAAAAGCTTGTGTGCTTTCTACTTCAATTTAAATGAGAAGCATGTGTCCTTTATATCCATATCTAAGAAACTTGGAGTCAATGTTCTAACCTTAAAATGTTGTAATCAAAATTTAACTTTCTCTAATTTGTGTTAATGCCCTTTCCTATACACCAAAATATTCTAAGATACTCCACTTAATAGATTATCTCATCCAAGTGTTTAAGTGTTGCATTATTTTGGTGCCATGTATATACTAGCATTGTGTACTTGCATCTCAATGGATCCTTAAAATTTTCTTGCAACATCATTCTACAAAATTTTCTCTCCTCTTATCTATTACACATGAAATATTTGGTGTATGCAAATCTATAAATCCTTATATGCCTCTTGTAATTCATGCCTATTTCAAGTGGATGATGTGTTCATAGATTTTTGTGCTTGTTTTTAAAAGTATTATTTTTCTTACATTTTGTTTTGATAATTTTTTGCTCAACTGTTGGTCTATATGTGTAATCCTTTATGCAAACCTTATTTAACAAATATCATTGTAACTGACTATTGGTGTCCTAGATTTCACCCTAGCTGAGCAAAGGGTTGTTTAAGTCCTCTTATAAAATCCCAATCTAACATGGGATTGACACTAGACTATGGGTCAGCTAAACTTTGGTAACACCTCTGAAGAAAGTTGGATTTATTCTAGATCTATCACCTAAACTAGACCTAATCTAACACTTGCTTGGAAAATAGATAGAGATATATAACAAGATATGAAAGCATATAAGATGAGGTGATTTACCCATAATTTGAACACTTATACTTTGCAAAAAATATACTATGAGACATATTCAATACCAAAGAAGATCAGTCCCACATAATTATTTCATAATAAGGCATTGATGAGTTATCAAACTAGCATGAGAGGGTAGATAACCACTTTCAAGCTAAACAACAAACTGCAAATTGCACTAAAAATGACCTATGAGAGATACTAAACACTTTTTGAAAGTGAAAAAACTTAGACATACACAAAGAACATACATTCAATTAACCATAGTACATGAATTCTTAGGAAACACTTCAATCTATCTTACAAAATGATGGAATTTAATATTTATTACATCAAAAGGTGTTGTAGTACAAATTTTGGCATAGCCTAAGCAAGGCAAAGCATAAGAGTCTATTCTCTAAAATGTCAAATATTTCTTCTTTAAAACTTTCAGAGATCACAACATGTGGTAAAAGTTGGAACACATAGAAAAAAAGGAAGAGAGAGAGAAGGAATTGTGATATATTAGCACAAGTTTGAGGATGTTGAATCATGACCTTATCAATAAAGAATAAATTCTATAAAAATAATTTAATGCTCATTGTCCTTATCCATCCACCCAATGTCCTTCTTGGGACTCCATGTCATTATCTATCTGATCTAGTGATGAAGAATGTGTCTTGGAATTCACATAATCATGCCACATCTTCTTTGGGTGGCTATCGATACCTCCTTACTGAAAATATGACCCTAATGTTAGGTGAGAAAAATCTCCTGATCAGGTTTATTTTTGTATTTATTATAATATCAAACACAGGCCCATTATAGGTGAAACCAATCTAATTATTGATTTTCACATAGTCACAATATGCATGGAAACCTACAAACTTCTTGGTCTTGCTTCAAAATCACTAGCCCATCTTCGATCTTTGAATTAGGCTATAAGATACTTGTTCTAAATCTAAACCTTATGAGAGCTGAGAAGCTATTATATAGAAGGATCTTCCATCTTAAATCAATGAACATATCAATGGAATGACCCTGTAATAGGGTCGACAAGTTCTAAATTATCTACTAGAGGTCCTGTTTAACTGTAATGGCAATGAAGAATTATCCTCAAACATTTTGATTACATGAATGCATATGTTATTGATCGAGATATAATGGATATATGGGACCTTAATATTTTTTGTCCTAGGTAAAAAATTGGTTCATCGACCTTTAATAGAAGCTCTTTAGATTTTCCCTTTGTTCATTGGTTGTCGATTACCATCTTGAACCATTTACATTGTGCCCAACTATCTTTTCAAGGCGATTTTCTTCTATAAAATATTCAAAACATTTTATTAACTCATTAATATCTTAAGAAGTAGATTATTTTTTTGATTTTATAGCTCTAAGGATTTTAACATGAGGCTTTTGGTATTTTATCAGGCTTTTTGTGCTTGGATTCTTAGGCTTAGCTTTTTGTTTTCTATTCCATTCATGTTGTGCATATAACATTACACTGTCATGAAAGTCAACATGTTGTAGTGTTTTGCCCTTAGGGTCACCATGTATGCTATGTAACTAGGTAAACTCATCTTGATAGATAGGGATGAGATGAAGGGGGAGCTTACGATTATATAGTAGATATTCTAGATGTTGCATTCAGGGTTGAGGATCAAATCTAGACATCATATTACAATAGTAGAGTTTAGTCTCAAAGTTATTAGAAGAAGACAGTTCTTCAAATTGATTTACTTGATTTTCATTTTCACTAGAATAAATATTATTTTTAGTGGGTATTGGATAGACATCATCATCTGAGCTGAATTTAGAAATAACTTGCATTTCTTCATTAAGAAGTATAGCTCTAATATTTTTCATTTTTTTAGGATACCTTTTCTTATTTGGAACTTATGAGCTATATGACCCTCTTGACCATAAATATAATGTTTATAGGTCATTTTATTGATATGGTTCTTTTTGGCTTAGCATAAGTTTTTATTTTAGAGAACCTCCTCTTATACTTGGGCTTGTCTCTAGTTTTCAATTTTTGAGATTTGCTCTTTTCTTAGTGGCATTTATAATGAGAATTATTAGAACCATAATAGCCTGGTGCACTATATCCATGATTTTTGTAGATACTATTATCAATGTTTTTCACATATTTTTTAAGCAATTTAACCATAGCCTTATCCTTACATTGATTGTAAAGATATTCTTCCATAGACTGGATAAAATGACCTAAGATCATTTTTGCAACTATCATTATTTGTCCAGTCATGGCCTCCTTTTTAGTTGCTATGTAGGCCAATACTCTGTCTAAGATTTTTTTAGGAAGTGCATTAATAAACATGTGTTTAGTTTCAATCTTTTGGCTCTTTTTTGTTTTTCTTGCCAAAAGAGAAAAATCACACTTGAATCTATCCTAGTATTTCATGTTATAAAGCTTCATCTTGAAAATTTTATTTTATTCAATAACATTAGGATTTACCATGTCTCTAGTATACTCATGAATAAATGCTTCATCAAGTCAGCTACCATGGATCCTGTCACAACCCTTTGGTCTTCTATAAGGGATAACCACCATCCTTTTATGCTACCATCTAGGTTAAAAATTATAAGGTCCATGCCTTTTTCCTCAGTCTTCCCAAATATAAGTTGTTGAGTTTCTGCCCATCTGTGGAGGCTTTCAGTTAGAATCTATATTATGTATCTTATATCATTACCTACTCCACACAAACCATAAATATTGAGTGAATATGGAAGTATGTGAAATTGAGTTAGATCATCTAGTTGTCTTCCTTGATTTCATTAGATACCCAAATCAAGTGCTTCAACACTACCAAAATTTCCTTGGGGAAATGTTGCTCTAATCCTAGGTGTGACTATAGACAAGCTAGATGACTTAGTGATGGAGGAGTATACTTCTTCCAACCATATGGGTCTACCAGTAAGTACAACCTTTTCCTCTTGCACACCCTTTGAGCTGGAGATAAGGACTTAGTCCAATCCTATGAAGCATCTAATGGATCTAAGACTTTTAGATTACTAGGTTCCAATCTAATTCACTAAGTTCATAGAAATATAGGTAGGTGGTAGTGAGATTTTTCCCAATGTTATTTTTATGGTTTATATCTTCAGACAGCTTGACCAGTTCTTTAAAAATTTAGTATTTTTATTAAACCTTTCAAGATTTTTGTAGGTGTCATAAAATTTTTTCATAAAATCACTTATGCTTAATGACTCAATGTTTATAAAGGATCTTAATTGTCTGATGTTTTAGAATGATCAGAAACTTGCTCTATAGTAGGTTGTCTTAATTGGGTGATCTTAGAAGGGGTTCTTCTCTTATTTACCATACTGAGAGGGTTTATTTTATAATACCTTTTCATGTTTTCCTACAATTCATGTATCTTGGTCAAAATAAGTGAGGATGATCCTACCAACGTATCAACCTTTTCTTGAAGTTCTTGAAATTTCTTTTCAGTTTCCTCTGCTCTAACACTCTATTGGTCATTTATTTTTATGATAACATTTTCTAGTTGTTCAAGGCTAATGTCCATTTTTCTAGTTTGAAAATTTGTACTAGTATTAACACTTAAAGGGTCCACCATTGCTATGTGGATTAATTTAAGCATATCATAGCCTTGTGTATTTGTCATAATCATCTTCTTCAGATCTTATTTTATTTCTTCATGTTTTGTAGCCTTGAGAGAGAGAGAGAGGTCTAGATTTTGCTTCAAAAGGACTTATTCTAGATGTTTTATTATGCCAGTGGCTTCATCTAACATTACTAGTTATTTATCTTGACCTTTATTTAACTCAACCAAGCTAGCTTTGGCTACATTTATCTCACCATGAATCCTGTCACTAGTATTGACTAGTGGAGCTAGGTCCTATGTTTGGCCCAATGGTTTCTTAACTAGTGTTCCTACATTTTGATATAGAAAACTTCTCATTTGAGTAATTTCCACATAAAGTTCATCAATATTTTTTCCCAACTCAGTTAAAGCTAAATTACACCAATTTAGTTGCCTTTATTTAGGAGAGTCATGTTTTCCACTACTTACTACTTTTATTGGGTCATGTTACATAACAAATTGGCCATTAGATGTGAATTCTACATAGAATTGCCTTGGGGGAAATATTCCCATATTTTCTAGAACATTGTATTTGACATCTACCCCATTTTCTTCTTTTTCTAGAGTAGTTGAGATTTTCAACTCATCTTCTGTTGGAAGAGATTTTCTTTCCTAAGTTGGCTCTCCTCTAAACATATTAATATGCAGAACATTCTACATTATTTGGGTATAAGTCGTATAGGTATCACAATCAGGATGGTTGCCAAAATGATTTTTAGCTAGGTTTACATAAGAATTGTGTTCATCAGGAAAACTATGGTATTTTGACCAATCTAATTCAGAAGCATCAAATTTTTAGCTTAGGAATCTTATGGTTTTAAGGGTCTCTAAATTAGTTATAGAGGGTTTCTTCATGGACTGAGACCTTTTGAGTTTTCTATCTTTAGGGAATTCTCCTTGTTGGGTATCTTGTTTTTCTTCTTCCACCAGGGAGATTTTATATATTCCAAAATCTTATTTTTTAGGAAGAGAAGTGAGCCTAGGAGATTGTCTTGAAGTTTATCTGACTAATATTGATCGAGTCTCCTATGGTCTTTGTTCTAGGTATCATCACCACGTTGGCTAGGGCTTGTTGAGTATAATTAGAGGGTACCAAAGGATACTTATAGTATCTAAAAACCTATTGGGTAACTATACTAAAGGGAATTGATCTAGGATCCATGTCAAGGTTCTTAAATTATATCTTATAGTATCTGAAGACCTATTAGGTAACTATACTGAAGGGAATCGATCTAAGATCCATGTCAAGGTTCTTAAATTATAAATTAGATTTAAGTATTTTAAGAATAGTAGGATCCTCTAAGTCAGCCATAAAATTAGGATAAACCCAATAAGTAACATTGCCATCATGGACATTATCATTGATTACACCAAGCATAGCTTGGGAAATGTTTTGTAGCCTGTTGTCAATAAGAATAGACAAAATAGAACCATATAGGCCTTGTCTAAAAAGAGGTACTATTGCCCATTCTAACTGGTTGATGTGTACAAAATGATAGATTTTTTTATAAATTGTCTTAAAATGTTCCTTAGCCAGTATATTGAACTAATTACACTCAATATTTCCTAACATCAAACCTTTAAGAGTAAATTATTTGAAAGAGACTTCAGTTTGAAACCTTTATTTGAATAAATTCATCTTATCGACGTCAGATAAATCTAATCTAGGGAGTTCCCAATTTGCATTTATGGATTGAAGAGAAATATATTGGATTAGATCAAGCTCATCCTCTTATCTATTTCTAACTTTTGATTTCTCCATCAAATCTGAAAACGGAACATAACATTCACTTACTTGGTCCATAACGCTTAGAAGATGTAACTCTTCTCGAGAGAACTTATCCTTGATGCCACCTAGTACTCATTTAGTTGGTAACTTTCATGGCCTCCTCCAACAGACGTTTCTTTGAATAGAGGTTATTAGGAAAAATGGCTTAAATGACACCTTGTCTCAGTGCCTCAACTCTAGGTATCCCATGTACATTCATGAACTAGATCTGATATATTTTTGGGCCAAAGAAGTTTCAAGGAACTTTAAACATAGTAGACTCCTTGAGATTATGAATAAGGAAAGATAATATTTCAATCAACTTTAAACAGATTGTCAAAAGAATGGTATGATTTCCCTACATGCTACAACAAAGAATTAAAGATGACAAGATGACTAGCAATATATATTGTATAGGCAAACTAGGCTCTAAAACCAATAAGACTAATTGAATAAAATATATTTATATAACATAAAATAACATTACATAATTGGTTAAGAACAACAAGATTTTAACCATACATAGTCATAATCTTGTTGACTCTTTAGGATCAACAATAAGAAACTAACATACATTGGTTTCATAGGCTATGTACAACACAGAAGCCCAAACAGTTTGAAAACTATTTGACCTTAAGCCAGGTAACTGTCTATAAGCCTATAAACTTAGATAAAACTAAGATTTATTATGGATATTATGTCTATATAAATCAATTATGTAGACTTAGATAACATCGTAATTACACCTTATGACCCACACTATCCTTAAATATCATATTTTGTTACATCCCTTTCCACATGCACAAAGATAGGTTGATGAGATCAGGGAATATATGAATAATCCCAACAAATATAATATAGATATAATTTATTGGCCCACCATCAATAAGTGTCCCATCAATGAGAACATCATGGAAGGATTATTTTCTATGGCTTTTCCTACTTTTTCTCAGTAGGTGCTTATATGTAGTAGTAACCCTGAAGTAAGAAGGTTAAACTCTATGAGTATGATTTTCACTTAATTAGGTATAAAGACAATCATTTTTAATCCATCCAATATTCTGATATTTATTGTTGAACTTAATTACATAACATCAAACATAGTCAACTTGCAGTCTTCACTAAGAAAAATATTGAGGATAACTCCCCAGTTATAATTTTAGAGTTGCATGGGCATATGGTAAAAATGACTAATTCAATAATTTTATATCAATTAATGCATTTTGGGTCTTGTCTTAGATGCACACATTATTTTTGGTCTAAAATAAAGAATGAATTAATTGGTATGATTATAAAACTAATATCCATGATGTCGTTATTCAACCTCAGTGTAATAGACACTAGGTGGAAATATATACATATTGTCATGTTGACACCACCAACATCCCACATACCCAAAAATTTATACTATATAAATGAAAACATAATTACAAATTCACATATCCCATCTTCATATATGGATAAATGATTTTCACTTTTCTGCAGAGAATTTTTACATAAGCATATCCACAACAAAGACTAATCGTATATGTAATAATACTTATACTTCATTTTTAAATAGTCAATAAATATTATAACATCCTAAAAATCATCATTAGCATATTAGTGGTTTATTTTCAAGTGTGAATGGTAGCATAGAGGGTCTGCACACATCCATATATTTTTATGGTTAGCGAATGCACCTAACATAGACACAATAGACTAGGATGATCCACTTGAAGTTGATTATGTAAGGAAATTATTTTACCTTCATGTAACTACATGGAATACACACAAAATTAAAATACTACATAGTATAATACATCATTCTAATACCTATGATCCATGCTTTCTCACCACTGATTAGATTATTTTATATAGATGAGAAAATTTTGAATTGAGTACAATGCCACACCAAATTCAATGAGTCAACATGTCTAAAAAGAAAGGAACTAATTTCCAAAGGTATAAATCCCCATCACTAATACAACCAACCTCAACCATGTTCATCAATGATGAAGGGTGAAAAACTATCCCCTAACTCATAATGGTGACATAGTTAACATCCACAATGTAAGCATGCTCTCAATATGGCATGAAAAAGTAGATTTACAAATAGTTATTTTATGCCATTCTATGATCAAATATATAGTGAAGTACATATCTTAGGCTAAAAATAAATCTAAAATCTAACACCATATGCTAAATAGAATATCATCTATTTCTGAAATAAATAACCCAATAATGATTGCTTACAAAATGTTTTTCTCTGAAACAATTTTTGATTGAGACATAGGTGTATAATAAACATGTCACATGGTACAAAAATAACTTTAATAGTTTGTAGATAGACATTTGTTACCTTGTATATTCATAAACAAACCTTTGAGAAGGTCTTGAGTAACATATTAATAGAGGATAAATTACCATCCTTCATTCATGCAAGTGTGCCTCCCTAATACTCTTGGAGGCCATCCCTCTCATTGAAGCATCATCGACTTGGTCTTACATTAGTAGGATAAAAAGTGATGATTGGAGACAAAGATATACTCAAGATATTCTTTTCATATTTCTTCTATTTCCATATAAAACCCTAGTTGATTCCTTTTCATTTGAGATTTTTTGTTGGTCATATTTCTTTATTTAAAAACCACTCCATAATTTTGCTAAAGACATTGGGTGTAATAAGGAATAAATAGTCACAAACTATTATAAATTCATATGCTCTTATAATCCATGACATATTGAATGAACATGTGTAGAAGTTGATAACACCATTGACTCCACTAGTGATGGCACTGAAAGTGATAGGGATATACAAGCTTTGAATAAATAAATTAATGAATGGTAATTCCTCTCATGGATGTACCCATTACATAATATTGATATAGATGACATTATAATTTTTGACCATCATGACTTCAATAATAAATAAAAATAGACTCATTATGGTGTACCACTCAACCTACACATATATGCACAATAATTTATAGACCATAGGCACACATGTGTAATAGATACATCTAATTATTACCCAAGTGACCTACTAATCCATCGACACTTAGCCACTCAAAAACATGTATTTAACATAGCTTAGAAGCATGCCCAAAATAAAATAAAAGCCATCCCCTTATAATGATTGTATATAGAACTATACATGGAACTAATGATTATAATTATTTGTATTTGCTTGCAGATATAGGTAAATCTCCCCTAATTCTCATGGCTAAAAATGGTGTTGCAACATCTAACATCAATGTATCAATGATACATTATTCCCTCCACATTCCTATTTGAAGAATGCAATTGATGGATGGGTATGCATTAATATTTTTTCAAGAGGAGATGAGATACATTAAATATTTAATCATAGATAAAATGATCTTCATAGAACCAAAGATGCTTGGTAATATAAATATTGAATTTTGTGAAGCCTTTCCACACCACAACAACAAAAACTTTGGTTGTTCAATCGTAATTGTTTGTGGCATAGGAAAACTTTCACCTATAAATGATATTCTATTGTATGTAGGTAGTTCTTTTATTAATATGTTATGACACACATCTGACATAGTTGTGATATTGGAAAAAAAAATTCATCAACAACGATGCATAGAATAACAACTAGAATTCAAAAATTTGTTGTCAAATATCAGAGATGCAAACCCTGTAAAAAAATGTTCTTATTTCATGTCAAGGACATCATCATTCATTATTGAAAAAGAATAAAATTAGTTCAAAGACTCAACCCATTTGTATGAAACTAACATATTAGAAACAATTTATAATAAATAAGTGCTTAAATCCTTAAACATTTTAGTTGCAATTTGTAAAGCTAAATAGTGAAAAGCTACAAAAACATGCCAAAAAGATGATAGTCAACTCAAATCAACTTTTCTTCTATGAAAGGGATAAAAAATCATGCTAACAACAAATCTATGTGTTTAAAGTAGGATTGGTTAATCAAAAACCATGATTATTACCAATGTACATAGTCATTATATTCCAAAAATACTTGAGTCCATTATGGGATAGTAACAATAAATTGCATCTTCTAATTTCTTATATTACTCAAGGAAATTGTAGACAAATACTTATCAAAATGTCATGGAGCCTAACCATATAAAAATCATAGGCAATGAGTCTATAAAAAAAAACTATTGATATTGGCAGTATAGATCATCAAGGCTTGACCTTCATTCATGTATCAATAGTATGATCCCTTAATGACATATATACTCTCCTAATTTTATAGTTGAGCATTTTACAAGAATGAAGGATTTTCACTATGTAAATGTAAGGAAATTAGAGGAAAGATAATTAAATAAATTGTCTTTTCCACTTGATTTATATCAATTCTAGTTGTAGTATAATGTTCCATACATTTACCAAATTGAATTTTACACCAAAAACTTATTGGGATCATCTTATTTTTCTAAGATCTTATATAATTATATATATGAGTAAGAAAAATACAATGTGTAAATATGTAAATCATTTACTCATGGTATACTAACATTTCATTTTCATAATGGGTTATGCTTATATCTTCCCTTTTAAGTTCAATACCAATTTTATTTGTGCTTTAGGTTGATGCCCATTTAAAACCAAAGAAATGACAAGCTTGGAAGGATCTATGTGAGACATAGAGATGCTAAAAGAATGTCTAGAATAGGGTAATTAAGATCTGGTTCATTGAAATAAGGGGCTCATAATGGATTCATTTGCATATTCTATATGACAGAAGGATAATCACATCTTTTACTATGAAATCCATAGAATGTGAATGTCATGGTAGAGGAACTACTCATTAAGATAATATGAAAATGATTCCATCCAACATTCCTTGCACCCTTAGTGGAACCCCTAGTTACATTTCAATTAGATTTGGAGATGAATATAAAAAAATTATATTCACTTGTTATGTTGCACTAAAATGCTTCCAACATAATTATTTTATAAAAACATTGTAAAATATAAAAAAAATAAAAAAATATTAAAGTATAAAATTTCCTTACAAAATCAAGATTGCAAACATATAACTAGTTCACATGAAATCATATACTAAAATGAGTAGATGTTGTAGATACTTAAAAAATGACCCCAAGGTTGTCATTATTTATTAATTAGTTTATTTTTATCTTGTTTTTATATTTATCAATTATTGGTTCAAACTAGGTGTTATTGGTGTATTAGTCAACTTTTGAGGGTCTCTCTCTCTCTCTCTCTCTCTCTCTCTCTCTCTCTCTCCTCTCTCTCTCTCTCTCTTCTCTCTCTCCTCTCTCTCTCTCTCTCTCTCTCTCTCTCTCTCCTCTCACACACACACACACACACACACACACACACACACACACACACACACACACACACACACACACACACACACACACGCGCGCGCGCGCTGCGCGCGCGCACACACAAACAAAATTTTGTGTTTTATATCCAAAACATCAATGGCACTCTTAATATATATTAAGAACATCTAAAAAAAATTTGGTGCTTATTTTGGTCTATGTCTATTTACGATGCACCCATCCCCTTTGTCTTCTATATTTTACTTTTAGTTAAATTGGATTGTTATTTTCATACCAATATAGTACTGATTTGAACTTAATTGTTTATAAATACTTAATCATGGTACATCATGTGACACATAATATATAACAATCATTTCTAGAGAATATATTGAACACATACATGTCTATTAAATAAAGGTCAAACAATCATTATAATACATTTATCATTGTATGAAGTTAACATTTCCAATGGAGCATTTTTAGCCCCTAAGATAGTGATTATTCATTTCTGAATTGATTTTTCATTTATGTAATTTATTTATTTTTACATTATTTATATACCATGTGGGAGAATACCATGACATATTGGGGTCTTTTTAATCACCTAAAATTAAGACCAATATTATGGGGAGTACTTAGGCATTGGGGGATTTTAAAATAATTTTGAAAGAGATAAGTAACTAAGGGGAAGGGCCCAAGGATAGGCATAGGTAGTTATGTCTATGAGATACATGGGATAAGATTCTACCATATATCTGGAGTCTATACTTAAACCTACATCTCATTTTTTTAAAATTTTCCCTCCCCATTTGTCAAAATTGAGTTCAGTCATGGTTGACCCATTTATGATGAGAAGATATGAGAGATGATTGAAATAGGATATATGAAGAGAGTGAGGTGATCATGAGGTTAGAGTTCAATTTATATGAGGGGTTCACATTTATGTTAATGACTAAACTTTCATAAAACTATAAATATTTTTTATTAGTGGATCTACATAGAGTACTAGAGATAAAACATTAAGAAATTTGAAGGAATATTTCAACATGTTTTCCTTACATTATTTTAATTACACTAAACTTTAAGGTTTGATTCTCCACCTATTCATCATTATTTTCATACTTGTAATGTCCCATCTAACCTCTTCTTGGCTTAACCACATGGTTAAGTATTAATTGTGGTTGGACCCATTAATAGAGTTATATAATAATGATCATTATTATGCTTTAATTATATGCATCCATTGAATATTTTATATTATAAAGATATTGACTATAGTTTTGATGGATGAGAATTTGGGTTTTGTGATTTTATTTATATTTTTACATACCATAGTGGTATTCTCATGATTTTGGTATTTAGTATTGATATTATATACCAACGATGAAATGAATTGGTAAGGGTTTGAGTTAAGACTAAGGGATTCTAACTTGCCTTTCCCATTAAAAATATTTTCCCTCAAATCTTAATATGTGTTAAAATATTGATGGAGAAGAATGAGGGACTCACATGTCACATATGTTGGTTGAATTCTATGCAACTAGACTAGAACCTTATATATGGTTTGATTGTGAAGTTAGTATGATTGCCTATTCAAAATAGCTTTAGGTTCAAGAATGAGATAAATTTATGGATCAAACTCATCGAGCATCATTTGATATATGACATTATAATTGATAACTTTATTAAAACATGAGAGTAAAAAATAAATAGACACGTGAAGAGGGTGGGTGTTCTAGGTTGTAAGCAATAAGCCTAGTCCTATTTAATAATCTTATAAGGTCCATAGAAATTATGAGTGAGTTTATAAAATCCATTTAACTTGATATAATACTTAAATAAAGTTTTCATTTTGATTAAAATCATACTTTGGGTTGGAAGGATTATTCATAAAAATGTTGATCCTTCTGCTATTTTATGTGATTTTGTGCCATGTACAAATTTCCATTGAGAAAGTTAATAATATCATTATGAGTGATAAGTTTAGTTATCAAATATTACACATGAGAGATACTAGAATTATAATAAATAATATATGTTGGCTTATGATCGTAGACATCTTCATAAGCAATCATCCTCATGTTTGTGTAATAGGCAATGTTACACCATAATTATGTAAATGGTAACCAATTGACCCATTAATGTTGCTGATTAGAGGCAAAGCAATGAATATATGATTCCAAGAATTTATTAATAATTTATTTTTGTCCATCAATCTATAGGTGGTAACACGAGCTTGATTTTTAGATGGGTACATGTGCTCTTGGAGAGTTCCTACCATAAGTGACTTCTCAAATCTCAATCATGATAAGATATAATGAAGTTAGGAATCCAAGAATGTGGGAAATTTGATTGAGAAGTTTTTTTTGATATGGTAAAATAAATTTTAAGGATGGGCCAAGGCATATAAATGAGCATATTTAGATAGGATATCTACCACCATATTTTTCTATTCCTTTTATAAGATTCATGGAGATATTTGTCATAATTTTTTGAAGAATGGTTAGGAGTTTGAATAATATTGTCTCTACATATTTCTCTCTATTGTGATGTTTACATACATTTATAGGCATGTTAATTAACATTTATTGTAAAACAATACACCTGTGACCACTACATATGCACACCTAGCTCATTCCCAATTCTATATTCCTTGATCACCATTCTTTCAATTCTATGCAGATGACTTATTTATCCAAACAACTAATGATCATAAAATGACCCCTTTTATCAATCCAAACAACTCAATATTACCATATAATTGTTTCATACTTCCATTTTAGCTATATTTTCTCCTTATAATAGATGTGGGAATCTTAGGGGTTTACAAAAATCAACATGCCCATTCATACTCAGTAATATGTGACATCACCTTTGATTAACATGGATTCTAACCCTGATGTGCAATAGTTTATGAAAATGGTTAAAACTATTTAAAATAAGGTTTTACATTTTGAAAAATGTGCTTTCAAACGTAATCAAACACTTGAGCCAAGATAATATCGAATCCATGTGTTCTTTTCTTCATATTGTTCGATCATTTGAATATGTTTCATTTATTGCATCCCCTATGCCTATGTTTGCCTATTTCAACATTTTTATATGTAATTATTTGTTTTATGTGCAGATTTTAACATGTAATTCTATTATTTATAAACATTTTACTAATTCATGTCCCTTTTATTGTGTAGTATTTCAACATGCCTCTTGTATACAATCTCTTTAGACCATTGCCTTTTATCTTACTTTTGAGTCCTCTTGTGTGTATTTATGATTGATTGCTAAGCTTTGGAAAAATGTGCTTTTATATACTTTATTCCATACATTGGCTTATCATCTTTATCATATCATTTACCATACAGTCTTTTGGTACCTAAGCTTACATTGTATAGTGGAAAAGGCGACCCATAAAAATATTTTAGAGCATTTCACATAGCATGTTTTGACTATAAAATCACAAGAGCATACACACTTGGATGCTTTTATGATTTAACACATCATTTTGTTCATGAATTCAATCCTTTGGTAGATTTTTTACTTACACATTCCTCAATCAATATCATTAAAAATATTTCATATATTCAGATTATCCAGCTTAAACAAGCATCCAACAAGCCTATCACATAATATGTCTTAAAGTACAAGACCATGTTGTCCAAAATGATAAATCCTATGGAAAATAATGAATTATAAGACATATTTAGATAGATCTTGATTTCATCTCTACATGAATATATTATGGTTAACAAGTTTCTATCATTCACATATTTATGTTACATAATATTAATCAAAGAGAGGTCAAGTTGTTAGCAAAGAACAAGGTTAAATATACAACTAATCCAATTTCCACTTCTCATGAAATGAATGTGAGTAAGATACCATAGAAGGTGAACCCAAATTAATATAATATTGATCAAAAGGCAATAGTAAATTTAGTTTTTCAAACCTATTCCACATATTTTATTATCAACTCCTCTAAGGAGATAATTTACCAACCTACTAGAAGATCCCTACAAAGTTTTACAAAATTAATTGGAAGGTAAAATGATATCCTTCTCTCCTATTAAATATGTTGATATAAATAAACTTCTTGAAAAATGATTTGGTAATTTTATTTTGTTTTTGTGATTATCATACAGCACTAGGGCATACTAAAAATAGATGTATTAGTTTGAAACATAAGATTTATGACATGCTAGATAAGAGCATTATTGACATGGATGTACTTAATGAAAGTATAAATCCACAATCAAGTGAGAAGAAAGAAATGAATATACTTAATGATAATTTCCTTAAGCATATATTTAAATAAAGGATGAATAAATCAAAAGTACATTACCATCATCAACTACTTATCATCCTCATATTGGGGCAAAACATTCATTACATGGCATCACTAGTAACTATCATGTTTTAGTGCCATCTAGACCACTTATCACATTCATAGAGCATGAGATATTGATGATGATTTTGAAATTCACCCTTTATTCATTCAATCTTACATTGATCATCAACCTATATAGAGCGTCATGGTTGATAATGGCTCAAGTGTGAATATGGGCACTATCACACTTCTCTTTAATCTTGGATACACAAATTACCATATACTACCTACAACAAAAATAATAAAGATTCAATGGTCATGCTTAGAGTTATTTGTATGAGATCATATTACCACTATAGGTCTATCCAACACTTGTGTTCACCAGTTTTATAGTAGTATCCTATGCTTGGGTCTTCAATATGTTACTGGTAACATAATTCCTTCTATAATACACAAATGTTTGAAATACATTTTTAATAATTATTTTATCATATTTCATGGTATTCCATATAAATATTCCATCCAACCAAAGTTATTATTTCTATACACAAAAAATTATAGCTGAGAAACCTAAAAATGTTTAACCCCTTAGATCGTTTAAAAGCATGTGGTTTTTTTTCCAAGGAGACCTATCCTTTAAGGGCCACTTAAACAAAAAAAAATCATAGATTATATAGATCCACTCTATACTCCAACATATCCTAGATTGGTACTACAAAATACTAATGGTATTCCAAAAAAGACTCCAACACAAAGTTAATACCCTCCATGATCAGTTTCACAGACTCATAGAGTTCATCATGCTAAAAAAAATACATAAGATAATATAGAGTATTATTAAGATAGTGGTACTCATGTTTCATATTTTGATCAATTTTTAGATTCAGAGTTATGATCAGTTCTTAAATAGTGGCATTATACTTTCCATTAATGAGAGGTCATCCTTCATATGTTATATATATGACCTATTGACTATGAATTTATTTTGTGATTCATTAACTAGTATGTTCCATTTTAAATTTCATATATTCAAAAAAATAAAAAATAGAATGTTCTAGAAACTTATTAAACCAAGACTTATGCATAATTTATTTACTTATTTACATGACTTGATTTGTACTTAGTATAAATAGTATTTATCTACATCTAGTTTCATATAAAATATGGTTGACAAGCACACTTGAGTGAGTTATATAAAATACAAGTTGTCATTTCCAAATGTAGTTGAAGAGGGTGTTTGTCTCAGGCCCATAAAAGTTTCATAGAAAACACCACTCTAACCCAAATGCAATGCACTATGATATCTTTACAAATGTAGGAAAGTATTTACTATAATAAAAGGGGAGGAAATGTAGGAACATAAGTTAACATTTATTTCTAAAATAATGGAATTAGGACCAATCCTTATATACACCTAACCCATTCCAAAATCCGTGATCCTTGACCACCAATTCTTCACTTATATGCAAATGACTTATTCCTACAAGAAATTAATGATCACAAAATGTTATTATTTATCATTCCAAATAGATAAATCTTACCCTATAATTATTTTACACTTATAGATTAGATGTATTTAATCCTCAGATAAGACCACTCATTTAAGACAATCCCACTCACCATTAGTAATTGATTATACTGTCTACATCCTCCCACCAAATAATAACTAGTTTCTCAATTTCAAATTCACCTAATGGGTCATCCATCACATATATCAATTCGTATATGAAGGAATTCAAAAATGATCACTATAAAGCCACAATTCATGCCACTTTTCACTATAAGCTCATATGATGGAAAAACATCAAGATATCTAACTGATCATTGAGAGGAAATCATATATTCTTTCCAATTCTAAGTCCACATAGCCATAATATCTCTGAGCTAGGTTAGAATACACCTCAAGGATCAAATGTAATTTTTTAATAACTTAATCACCTTAAGATTTCACCATCATATAACATTTCACCAATATTTTACACACACCACCATATCATGATATAATTAAATTGGATTTGATCCCTCTTTGAATCATTGATATGTAGGAAACACTCAATATAAGGGGTATTGAGGTCAAGGAAACTTCAACCAGTAACCTATTTTTCCCATATATTCCCTTGTGACATATTGATAAAGGTTTCAAGTGATCAAGAAGGCACATGACAAATTTTATAGTGAATCACACAGATCCAACCATACACATAAAACTAATAGGCAAAGATGTACAAGTATGAAATTTTATAGGGAGTAAAAGCCCTACTATACATTGGAACACCCTAAGGACACAATAATTTATTGACTCACAATCCTTGCATGCAGTAAAAAATGAAACAAAAGACGAATTTATTGATTCAAATGATGAATTAAAAAATGTGAACATATACATAATCACTAAATACATTAAAATATAGTCTAAAAATGCAATATTATCTAATGATATGTATATTATAACCTATCTCTCACTCTTAGGTCTATAACTCACACAAATCCCTTCTTTCTAACTAACATCCTTTCCAATTTATTCTTGTTTATAATATTACAACCTCAATAACTTCTCATTTCTCATGTTTAGGGTTATGTATATAGATACACCATCCACCCACTTACATTAACTCTCTTGAATATATCACATAAAAATACATAATTATGAAATGTATTACATATTCATAATGACCCATAAAATATATATATGTAAAATTTAACAAAATTATTCATTTTTCTAACTACTAGATCATTATAAAGCCACATGATATTTGTAAAGATTTGCCAAACACATTCACCCTAAAGATAATATAAAAACATTGTTCATTATGAATCAGAGTTTAAATATTCTAAGACTAACTATATATGTGGAATTCCATGTGTAAAGTTTTCAAACTACCTTTCCAATTATTATTTTAGTGTCAATTTCATGAGATAAATGTGTGCACTAGTAATATGTAATTCAAAAGAATTAAACTTCACTTAGATACACATAAATTCTAACTCATTTCATAACATCTATGTACTTCCAACTGAACTTGCACAAGTATTCATAAGTCTCTTAGGGATTTATTCTTTTTCCATGTGATGTTCCAAATAGTTCAAACTAAACTAGCTAAATAGAAGTATATTTTCCTATAACAAATACTTCATAGAATAGCTCCAAGAGACTTGCATGCAAATAGAGAATTGTGCACAACATTTAAAATTTCTAATTTTTAATTTTATTTTGTTTAATTTAAGATTTCTTTTTCACTAACTCAAATTTGGCTAGTGATGTTGATACTCAAAAGTTCATATCTAGATTTATTTATTACCTTTCTTTTTATCTAGTCGCATGGTCTTTAAAGAAGCATACTAACATTTAATTATTGATTTTGGCTTTTCTATAGAATCATCCCACTACTCTTTGGTGTGATAAATAAATTTTGATCCATATTTGTCTCAAACTAGTGGAGAATCAATTCACAAATACACCTCATATGGAATCTCATTTATAATGGTGTTCTTAACTTGGAGTATGCACCTACTAAGGAACATGTTCTAGACATCTTGTTAGAAATAAACAATATGCTATTGAAAAATAACATTGAAATCAAGTAAAATAATTCATAAATTAAAGGCATCACCTCAAAACAAATCCACCAAGAGAAATAGAGACATAAGTTTTTTAGTGGGGAAACCAAATCAATGGTATTAAACCCAACATGCAATAATAAAACTTACAAAATTAT